>JAQIWS010000046.1:0-77553 GCA_034696085.1 Stigmatogaster subterranea
TGTGCTTCGTCTTCGTCTTCGTCTTCGTCTTCGTCTTCGTCTTCGTCTTCGTCTTCGTCTTCGTCTTCGTCTTCGTCCTCGACTTCGCAGTGTTACGTCATCCTCACGTGACGTCATTACATCAGTCCCGCAGATTCTGTAGAAAAAATTTAAAATTATGATCTCGAAACACAAAATAACACTGTAATAAATAAAAATAACTTTAAATATTAGAACTCGATCGATCTCGCATTTTCAAAAATTGTTTTTGCAGAAATAAATGTGGCGCCATCTGCTTGAAAATTTGCCGACTACCGAACAATGTTTAAAAATATTGTTTTATTCCAAAAAAAAAAATATTTCTACTGAAAAATATAGGAATCGTTTTCTAAATTTTAATTAGTTTACGTAGGGACGTGATGGATGATTTGTTTAACGTCGGTCTGTTGTTGCTGTCTCGTATTAATGATGACAGTTTCCAATCAGTCTTGTTAGCACCGAGTGATCGTCTTCGTCGCTGGGAGCGCTGATTAAGGGAGCGATGCACGAAATCGATAATTTCTGATGGCAGACTCGAATCGGAGTCTGAAATTGAAAAGTGACGACGAAACGAGAATACACCCTAGCAATTTTGACTTGTTGCCCCTCATCAAGAAGCGGAAGCCAATGAACAACAATTTAAATTATTTTTAAGAAGAAATAATACAGAAAATAATTTTTTAAGAAACTTTTCTGCAGAAAACGGGTGAAATAACAACAGCGATTATTTACTTTAAAAAAATTTATTTCATTAAAAAAAAATTTTCATTTAAATAAAATTCACAATTTCGAGATTTTTCTCGTATTTTTAGCTTTTGCTTAAGCTACATTGTTTTTATTCATCTCCCTAGTATAAAAATGGTAACGAATGACAATAAAAAAATGAATTATTTTTGCTGTCATTTTTATGACGTGACATTCACATCCAACTTGTAAAATTGTTTTGGCACTGACAATTTCGTCAAAAACTTCTGTTATTTTAAAATTGGCTAGTTTGACATGGGCTTCAAACACTTCTTCACAAATCATCAAAAGCTTGAATAATTGTGGGGAAGGGAAATAAAGATAGCCTCGTGTTTCTAAATGTGTTAACAATGCTTGTGAAAAATTAACATTTGATACTGTAGTTACGAGAGCTGTTTTGCAATTGTCACAATTTATGCTTTGCAGCTCATGCCGTGCAACATACCCGCCTAAATAGTAGACAATGCAACTCGTTGCTTTTGGATGAAAGTAACAATGGTCAACGTGCTCAGATCCCTCCGACAATTCCTGGTCATTTTCTGAGACAACAATATTTGCTAATTTTAGTTGTAATTGCTCCAGCATTTCAACTCGCTTGGTTTTTTTCTTGGAAGACGATTTCAGCAGCTGGCGACAAAGAGCTGTTTTTGACACGTGTGATGGTTCCTGCACGTTTGCTCGTTTAGGAGCTGTTACAAGACTTTCCATTGACAACAGACGGTATAAGTACATGAAATGTTTCACTGTCAGTGCATCATCACCACCAACTCCTTGTCCTACACGTCCAAAAAAGCTCTAGGAATAGATAGTAAATAAATTTTACTACATTTGTAAACTATAGTTTGCATATTAAATTTTTCAAACATACCTCAAGGGGATCTTGATTGAACTTTGCAGTCAACACGTAGGGATAACCACAGCTTAATAATGTTAAACTCAGGTGAATTGTGCTTGTGAGTGTTACTCTCACGGCCTCAGCAGTTTCCCATGCCAAAAAATTATTCTCAAGTCCATTTGAGGTAGCATACAGCTCCCAATCGTTAAACAAACGCAAATAGTTTTCCAGTGACTACAAAAAAAATTAGATTAATTTTTTTAATTAAATCTTTTCCTTCAATAAACACTTACTTTTGGATTGCGTAATCCACGCCTTGGAAGTTTGGCATTCATTAGATCAAAGAGATCATTGAGCCACCTTGTAAACCAAATAGTTCCACTAGCGTCGCTTAATCCCAAAACATTCCTTTCCTGATAAAAGCATAAGGCGTCAGCAGTTGAATTACTGAAAAGCTATATTAAATACCAAACATGAGCTACAATAAATAACCAAAAACGTTTAATTTCAATTTTTATCTACCTGAGTTGCGAGTCGGACATTCATTTTCTGAAATCCATTTGGATTTACGTGTGTGTTAGTCAATTTAGGTGCAACACGTTCTCCAAGGTGTTCTTCATTTGTGTCTTCATTGAGTAAAATAGAGTAGTGATTGAAATTTGCTACAGAGCCGTCTGGAAACTGAAATAGAATTTTGTTAGTGAAAATCTTTTACCAGGAAAATTGATTGTACAGTACCTTAAATATTTTTCGCTTCAGAAGATCATTTCTGAGATTTTTGAAAAGATGCACAAAATCAAAAATCACATAAACATGTCGCAAATTGTTGTAAGGGTTACAGAATGATGTCTGAACACGTTTCATCTTTCCACTGATTCCTAGTTGTGATAGTGCAGACACATTTGTGGCAGCTCCATCACAAACAATAAGGTCGACCATTGCACTACTTTTTTCTAAAGTTATTATTGCTTGCAAAATTAATTTTGCTAATACACAGGCAGGAGTTGCTCCAGGTGAGCAAAAGCAAGCAATTGTCTGAATCCATCCTCCCATGAACGATTGAAAAGCAAACAGAAGAACGTGATCTCCTTTTTTTCCCTTATCTTCAGGCCTGGTATATTCTCCAAAATCCACAAATCCATCCATTTCATATTTTGATATGTCAAAAGATAAATGACTGGTCACCTTCATCTCAACAAACATAAGAGAACCCCTTCTTTCAATTGCAGTCTTTTTTTCTAATTTCTGCTTCAACAGCGTAAATAATACAGGATCAAAACCAAAATCTGTCTTCAATGCTTTTAAGTAATTTTGGAGAGTGCTCTTTGCAGGTAGAGCAGTAAAATTGTTCTTACGTAAAAAGGTGTAGATGCCTGGAGCTCGTGTCCTTAACAACAGCGCATCCATTATCCATTCTAGATCACATCGCATTCCTTGAGGTTTTTTTACTGCTGATGATCGCAGTGCTTCTCGTACCCCCAGTTGTACTCTGTTGGGCAAATTTGATGTCGTTTGTTTGAGCATGTCGAGTTCGGTCTTCAGCTTCTCAACTGCATTTTTAAGTGAGCTGTTTTCAGCTGCAAGTCGTTTACGATGGGTTCTGTGATCTTTGCACAAAAACGCAAAACTGTCTGCTTTTCTTTTAAACTTTAACATTTTTCTTCTTGTGTTGCAAATTTCAGTAATTTCTTCACATGATAAGCTGTTTGATGACTTTGTTGAGTCCTTGGTTGAGTTATCGGGTGGGGTACATGTAGGAATCTCTGAACATTCCTGTAAATAAATTATTATTATTATTAAATGCCGTTAAGGAAAAAAAATTTAGTATTACCATAATCTGTTCAGTTACTCTTGATTCTAAAATACTGTCAGTCGGATTGCTGACATCATTAATAACTTCGTTTTCGGCAGTTGCTGAAATTTTCTGAGTTTTCTGAAATTGAGAAATTTTCATTAAAAAGATTATTTTTAGACAACATTTCATATTTTAAAGTAAAGATTAGTTTTAAACCTAACACAGTTAAGAGTTTAAGACATTAAAGTACATTAGAAATTTGTTGAAATCGAATGGAAGTTTCAATTTTTAAATTGCAAAATTTTTAACACTCCGCAATTTCAAATTACAAAATTTTTAACACTCCGCAATTTAAAATTACAAAATTTTTACCGCACTTGAAATGTGCTTAAACAATATTACTACTTTATTGTACCTTTTTACTCGTCATTCTCTGAAGTTTTCGTTTCGTGGGAGAAGTCCTTTTTTTTGCAGTAGTTGATGTAAAATATTTTGGTAGGTTAGGGAAAATGGTCGGAATTGCATCTTTGGTGAGCTTGGGTCGATCTCGTGGCATTTTAACAGTTTCCCCATTAATGATACACGAGTAATGACGTTCAATAAACTTATCTTCAAAGTGCTTTTCGCAGATCATCGTTGTGTTTGTAATCGTGAAATTCTTTCTGCTGATTTTCTTTGCCCAATCCGCACGACGTTTTGGACATCTTGGCACGTGAAATATTGAAATCTTGTTTTTTTGGTTCACGTCATACCCTGTTTTACATCCAACTGCAGCACAACCTCGTCCCATTTGCAAAAAATACGCGTAGTTTCAACGCCGAATTGAGACAAAAGCAGGCCCACGCTGGACTGTGCCTATAACGGGCACTTTTAGCGCCGCTCTGGTGGTAAATTTAGTAATCACTCAATGTGACAGTACAGCGGTAAGTAGAGTTGAGCATCCTTCTCCTTCAAATAACCTTGGTTAGATCATTGGAAACGTTAGAGTCCAGTTAAGGAATTAGTTCTGGGATCAAAGAAAGATCAATGTTGTGACGTATACTAAAACAGCCCGTGCAGATAGCTCGTGACAACGAATGACGTCAAAAGTCACCCACGTTCTCTCTATACCAGTACCAGATGGAAAGTACGTGCTCTCGCTTTGATCGCTCACGACGCGATCCAGCGGTGGCGATTTAAACTACGTAAAAATTCTACCTCTAAAACTTACATCGTTCACCGATAGATGGCTCTGAGATAGCGAGAATAGAATAAATATAAAAGTAGTAGGTGCGTTACAGATTTGTACGGATATAAAATAAAAAAAATAAAGATACTCGGTGATATAATAATAGTGAAGTGCTTTTTATTCCCATAAATATCAGTGTGTTTCGTTTGTGAAATTGTTACAAGGGAGCGAGATTTGTCGCGATGACTGACTGCAATCAGTTTGACATTATCGTACACCTGACGATTTAGATAATTGAATGTTAATCTAAACATTTGAGGACTCACACTAAACTCAAGTGCACACACGAATCGAGCGAAGGAATTTTTCTACTCGGGTCGGAAAAAGCGGACAATGTTCGTCGTTGGCTTCTTCACCATCTTTTATCTTTTTTTACAGCGCAGTAATAAAAGCACAAATTATAAAACAAAAAATATGACTAAAAAATAGATCACAATTCGCTCGATCTTCGACTGATCGGATTGCTTTAACATTGCACATAAACCTTAATTTTAGGACAACTTATCATCATCTTTGGGTAAAATTTAATACAAAGTATACAAAAAATTTTTTTAAACTGATTTCGAGCCAAATTGTCGTGATTTATGTCCACACAAAATTAATTCAAATAAGCCACCGAAAGAATTTTAAACTCATTACACGAATATTTACAAACATAAAACTAAATATAAACACTTTTTTGTTTTTTAAGTAAAAATTTTAAATTAAATCATCATCGACGTTACAAATTATTTATTTATTCCTTATTATACGACAAATTTTGCATAGACTAAAGCGTTATTTTCTTTGTGATATGAATCGTATCCAAACCGCACCCACTCGAAAAATTAATTCAAATTACTAAAAATGCAATAAACCACGACCTCCAATATTTTTAATCCCACTCTGCGTTTATTTCTCCGATGTTACGTCAATAACGGAGATTGTGATCACATGAATAAAAAATATTTTTGCGCCAAAAACAACGACAATATTAGAATAGTAATAGTATAAAATAATCGTATTGCCTCTGTGTCCTCTTCACGGTACGAACTTTCTGGAAAAATCAAAATATTTGGGGACGAAGGCAAAAAATGAACAAATTATAAAACCAATGATTGTATATCGCACTTGTGCCGATATAATTGCACGTGAACAAAATTAAAAACGAAAAGAAATTGCACTTAAAAAACGCGGGAAAACGAAACTTGATATCAAGTAGACAGAAAGTTATTTCTCATTCGCTTATTTTTTGTTTATGTGAGATGATATTCTGCATGGCTTATTTACAAATAATGTAATTTCGGAAGATTGCACACATTTAGGATGAATTATGATCGCTACATATTATCACTGAACTCGGGAATGGGGTTAAATAAAAAAACGAAACCCGACGGTGTATAAATTCAAAAGTTTTCGTTTTTAGTGCCTGTCATTTTTGCATCGTGAGGAAAAAATAATTAGATCCACTATGTACAGATTACACTAAGATGTACCCGGGGAACATAAATTATTCGAAACCGAAATAATAACGACGAAGAGTCATCGTCGTTATGCCTGAGTTTGTCATTTTTCAGTTTTTCACTCATAAAATAGTCACTTTTTTCATTTTTCAAGTTGACTCTGGTCGCCTGTTTTCAGTGACGGTGGCTCCGTGACAGTGAATACAATGCATGCATACGGCACAGTGGCCAATTTTTTTGGCAAGTGTCGAACGTAGTTTAAGCACAGGTCCCAGCTTCATGTTCATGTTGTTGATTAGATGTTCTTCAGTCAGCATTGGAAGAGCGGCGCCATCTATCGATTGTTCGCGGAACGTCTGAAAAAAATAGAAAAAATAAATTTTCGGGGAATGGAAGTGAATTTTGTCAAGTAATATTGAACAAACACAATACGTAGCGACGACTCGTCTATCGATTGCTAATGCGCCACCAACTGAGCGCGAGACGGAAATTGTAAATTTTTTTTTTTTAACATTCATTTTCCAATTGTCACTCACGTTATTTCCGCTCGGTTTTCGTTTAGTGGCGCGCTGAAGAAGGCGCTCGTGACCTCTCGAACTCGTTTCACAACGTGGCACAAACACACGCTCGCTATACAAATACGTTTTTGTTTATTTTGTTTCGAATTAAGAACTCGCTCTCACTCCACTCTAAGTTGAAACGTGATTTTTGCACAGACGGGAGAGAGATGTGAAATTTTTTTCCCCCCGTGGAAAAGTTTAAAAAAGGTCATCCGCAGTTTTTAACAGACGGAGAAAAGAGTGAAACGTCAAAACATCATTTTATGAAATTCGCAGAAGAAAAGGGCATCGCCACGGTCCGCGAGTACAAAGAGGGATATCCGTTAAAATACATTTCTTTTTTCTCGTCCAGGAAGTGGTATAGAAATGGATGTTGTTTGCTCGTCCCGTCGTTACGTGCGGAGTTAAGCGCACACGTTTAAGTATCACGTATACCGCCAAACTGGATTGGCCAACATTCTTGCTGCGTAATAACGCCTTCCTTTTGCGTGTACGCGTTAATTTAATATTTTCTCCGTCCAAATTACACCTTCCGTCGACGGGAAAATATTTTTTTTATAGTAAACTCCACTTGTTAAAAGTTGTTGGTGTTTAAGTTAATTCGGTGCTAACACTCGACTGACTCCGCACACTGGTCACTCACTGAGCGGTCTTTTGTTTTATGACAAAACGCGTCTCTCGGTACACGCGCACCTTGCCTCGATCTTTCTTTTCTCCAGTCGAGTGTGTGAAGCGGGCGCTTGACCCGAGGCGACCTCTGCCGGCCAGGGTAACAAGGCGTGAATCACGACTGAGGAGCTCGCCTTTGCTTCTTCTCTTTGCCTCCACCCGCACCCCACCGGCCTTTCCTCACGCTGCTGCTTTTCGATCATTCATTTCTCTCAAGATGAACGTCATTTGCCTCCTCATCCATCGCTCTCGCCGTGGGAAATAACCCTTTTGACCTTTCTCTTCCGCTTCCATCCATCCATCTTAAAGAGGCAAGAAATAATTGAAGCGACGCGCACGTCTTATGTAAACGGTGACGTCAAAAAACGTATTTTTCGGAACGACTGTGGATTTTTTTTTTAAATCGAAGGTGGGGTTTTTGTTTGGGAAAAGTATAAGACCGATATTGCCGCGAGGGGCACGTGCGAGCGAGATTACGCTCACCACTTTCCTCCTTCTAATCCCGCTAATGTCGAAGGAAGGAATCGGGCGTCGACAGCCGACGCACGAGTTGTTGAAGGCGGCATTAAGCGTGGCGAATATCGAATTCCGATTAAGGAAGTCGAGGCAATGTTCTCCAAATGGGATATGCAACAATAGACTCGACAACAACAACAACTAAAACAACAACAAAAAAGAGGGGAGAAAAATTTCGGCTGCTTTTTCGATCCAAAAGATTTTTCGCCGAGCGTGTACCGTGAAAAATGGAGCTAATTAAGGTGTGAGAGAGCGGAAGTTGTATTAAGGCGTCTTTCTAAGGTCGCGACCTCAAACACAAAGGGGAATGAGTCATCAGTGGACCGAGTGAATTATCCACGTTATTAAATCCATCGTTGACGCGCATTTCTTTCTTTTTTTCCCCAACTCCCCAGTTGAATTAAGCCGTTTCTTCGCAAGTTGTCAAAAGTAGGAGGCGTGGTTTTTAACATCGTTGCTTTATTTGTTCGGAGAAATGAGGAGCACGCGTTGATTGGGAAGCCCTTCCCTAGGTCATCCACTGAGCTGTAAATCGAGGTGCCAGGTGGTTGGCGATGTGAGAGTTGCTTAACTCATTACTATCACGGTTAATCACTCGTTACGACACCTGGTCGAGTCCTCGTTTTGGCAAAATTTGTTCTTATACCGGAGTGATTGGCTCGCGTCATTAAATCACCTCTTTCAAAAGAGCGCACGCGAGGAATGTTAATCCAGCGTGCAAACTTCTTTCTAAACTCTTTTCCCTCTTCCCCGTTTGTGTGGCAAGCAGTTAACCCTTTCGTTTCATCACGTACTCCGCTCGCTATTTTAATGAACGCTTTCTAAGCAGATGAGAATGCGTGATTAAGTGAAGAAAGAGAAATACTCGATTGTGGAGGGCAAAGAAGAGTTTTCTTAGTGTCCGGTAGCCAGCTCCTTTTGTGCACACACCTTACGTGTTTTTTTTCCCCCTCCCGAGTTTGAAACGTGATGTTAATTCAGAGCGCACCTGTTTGACCCGATGGTGAAGATGTCACGCATTCTTTGCTTCGTTTGTCTCCCAGACGGAGCAATTAGTCTTGCTCGTAACGTTTTACAGATGAGGCATGCACGATGCAAACGCACGACCTCACTCGTTATTCTTTATCGATTGGCGCAGTCAAAGAATTTCCGCGAGTGAAGTGACCGATGCGCGTTATAAGAAGAACACGAGCGTGGCAACCTCGTCTAGTTTTATTTGTGAGGGCATTACGCCCACGTGATGTTTTAAGTCGGGGTCAATTCCGAAGATGGAATTGGAAGCCACACCTGAGTACACCTGGAGTAAAGTAAAACGTGTCGAACGAACACGTTCGAGAGTTTTGGTTGTTTGTACATCGGGCGAGTTCTCGGTTTATTTTCTGTTGACACTAAGTGGCCTCGCAAAAGCAACCACGTTTTGCGCCAAAAGTTCGTGAGAATTCCTCCTCAGCCCACCTGGTCTTTTGTGCTCATCCAAAAAGCCAGTCAGGTAATTTAATCAAAATTTACCTTTGGAATGCTGCCCCACACGTGCTCATTAAAAACGAGCAGCGACTCGCACGAGGGGTCACCTTCCTGATCTTTCCCAACCCCCAGGCATCTAATTTGCTCGCCAAAAATCAATGATTAATCCATCGTCTTTGATGAACGCACCTTAAACAGTGGCGAGGTGAGAAGACGGAGAAAGAGAAAAACTTTTTGTGTTCGAGGGGTGTCGTCGCTTTTGTGCGAATTTTTAACGCGTTCGGTCGCCTTCAAAAGTTAATTGCTTCATTCCTTCGTTCCCCTTTTTATGAAAGAGTTGTTTCCTCATTCCCAATTTTTTCTCACCTGTTCTTTACAAAGTTCAAATTTCATCGACGTTCATTAAAAGGTCGTCACGTATTCTAAAATAAAATTCAAGAAAGTAATAAAATGTCTACGTACTTGGACGTACTCGGAGCAGGTGTCGATGGAAGCCACGAATTTGCACACGTCGTCCACGGTCCACTGCGCAACTTGGTCGGCTTGAGATTCGGGCGTGCACGCGTTGTCGACGCAATTCGACAAACATGGAAGCGAATTGAAAACGGTCGCTGACGGCGAAGATGACGATTTATTTTTCGGTTGAAGAGGAGATTCGGCTCTGGGAGTCTTCGCCTCGCCGGGTTTAGGACTCGTGCCCGGCGTTCCCGGCGCGGGATCCGCTTGATTATGCTCCTCTCTTTTTCCCAACAACTCGCGAAAATCTCGGAGAGGTTTGGTGGCGGCGATGGACGTCGCCGGTTGATCGCCGCCCGGTAGCCGCATGTTGAAGGCGGCTGCGTCGAGGCACGCGGTGTAAGTGGCGGCGAATTTGTCCATCGCGATCCGTGCTTTTTTCCCCGACGACGTGGTTAGATCCAGCGGGTCGGACCGTGAGTTTTCGCCGTCGCCCGCTGGCCTTTTGGTGGCTCCTCGTAGATAGGTTTCGAGTTGGGAGGCGTTGTGCGCGCTTGCACTGCGGACCATGCTGAGTAGTGCCTGAGTGGAACTCATATCCATCATGGAAGGGACGAGACCACCGCCGAACCCCGATCCACTGACGGGCGAACGCTGTTCGCCCAGCACGGGAGGTGCGCTGTGGTTTTCATTCTTTCGAACGCCTTCGACGTCTGATTTGGAAAGTCCCAGCAAAGGAGGTGTTGGAAAACGACCGTCGAACTTGCGTTCTAAACCGTTGTACCTAAAAAAAGGAAAAAATCGATTTTTGTTCAATATAGTACAACTTCAAAAATCCGAAATATCCAAGAATCCGGAATACTTGAGTTTGTTAAAAAAAAAGTCCAAAAATCCGAAATAACCGAGAATCCGGAATACTTGAGTTTGTTAAAAAAGTCCAAAAATCCGAAATCAAGAAATCCGGACTACTTGAGTTTTCAAAAAAGTCCAAAAATCCGGACTCCAGAAGTCCGGACTACTTAAAATAAGTTTTCAAAAAAGTCCGGATTATCGAGAGGACAACCCGAAAATCCGGATTTTCGGATCTGTCCGAATGACAAAATTTTTCCTTACAATCGAAATTTTTATCAAAATTTTAAACATTAAAATTACTGTCTGAGAATCCGGAATATTCGAAAATCCGGACCCAGCAATTCCGGATTTTTGCACTTCTACTGTATTTTAATTTCATCATCTTAATTTTAATTTTCGACTCGTTACATCGACGTTACGTCATCTCGATTGTATAATTAGGGCGTTAGTAATATTGGTAGTCAAGGCAACGACCGTGGCACAGCTGGCGTTGTTTTTTGTTGTCTTTTTTTATCTTTTTCATTAGTATCTCAGTTGGGCGCATATTTGTGAGAACTTTTATTCAACCGATGTCCCTCGATTCATCGCGACGCGATGTTCCCGCGTGCGTTGAATTCTTAAGTGACGTTCAAATTTCTCTTATTTTTTCCATTCCCACGTTTTTCTTTTATTACAGTCGACTCCGCTTAATCGGGCCACAAATCGGGACATGCGCAATTAAGCGTCCCGAATAACCGGAGTCATATCGATTATTTTTCTGTTTTTCAAAATCTGGCCCGATTAAGCGGAGTCGACTGAATTATTCGGTTTTTTTAACGTTTTTCACTCGGATTTTTTCGCGGATGTTTAATTTATTAAGGTAATAATCTTAGTTCGCGCTCTTTCGCATTCGCCTTTGGGTTTTTTTACCTGACGTGGCGATGTATTTTGTTTGTTTAGTCGTTGTTTAATTGTGGCAATTAGCGAGCGCTATTTGTGCGCGCTTTTCTCTTATTTTGCTTGGCACCCGAGCCAGCGATAATGAAACAGTTAACCCGCGGCGGAGCGCACTCCGATTAAGGCCCCCAACGTGCATTTTAATTTTGCCAAAACGACTGCCACTGGCGCTCTTAATGACGGGTGTGCGAGCTAGCAGCCATCTTTCACGCACCGAGGCCCGGAAGCCAGATAAGAAGGAAAACGAAAAAATCGAAAATAAAAATAAAATAGAGGAAATTAAACCGAAAACTCCGCTTTATCGGGTCACATTTCGGATAATCGGTTTAATTAAGTGGAGTAAATTGCGATTAAAATCTCGATTTGTTTTCGTTTTTTTTCAAATTTTGGTCCGGTTAAGTGGATGATTCGATTAACCGGTGACCCGATAATCCGTGATAAAATCCGGTGACCCGATAATCCGGATTTTTAATTTTGATTTTGAAATTCGGTGCCGTAACATGAAAATTTTTTTTTTCCCCAAGAATTTCAATTGAAGTTTGCGTGTTCCATTGATTACGGTAGCGCGTTGTCCTTCGTGAAGTTGAGCAATTGAAGTACGAGAGTAAAATTTCAAAAGGGGGAAGAAAAAAATTGTTAAAAAAAAAAAAAAATTAAAACCTCGTTTCGTTCTCAGCATGAGAAACGAATGACCTCACTCTTTTTAATTTTTATCTCAACTCACACAATTTTAATCCACCTCCAAACTGAATTTACCCCACACAACAAAATCGAGATTATCCCCTTGTTTCGCGGACCGAGGGGGAAAAAAGTTGGGAGACGGCGCCACGATTCGCGCACACAAGTTGTCTTTGATCAGTCTGATGTCAAAAGGTCTGAAAATGGCTTCCTCAAGGCCACTTTAGGTCAGGGGAAAAAAGGTGGTTCGAGGAACCACGCGCCACTGACTTCGACGGGATTAAGAGCGTCGATGTAAAATTGCGAATAAAATGTGTAAAACTAACCTGTCGTTGTTGTTGTTGTTTGAGTTATTATATCTGGCCGCCAGACTGCGCATGATGTCGCTGTAGTTTCGAGAGACCATCTGCTCCATTTGTTTGAGTACCGGGGGTGTCCCGCATCCTCCTCCGAGCAAAGCGGCAGGTGACAGGTGTTCGAGGCCCAGTTGCGGCGTAGGCACGAGCAAGTGGTGGTGGTGATGGTGAGGGTGGATTCGCGAAGAGGTCGAACGAGGAGAAGAACGCGGCGACGCCAGCGGCGAATTGGACGAGTCCAGGAGATCCGGGGTGAGGCGCTCCGTTTTGATTTTACTCGCGTCCACGTACAAAGTGTCCCCTGGCATGGCGCCCACTCCGAGAAGAAGTCCTCCTCCGCTCAAACTGTTGTTGTTGTTGTTAGTCAACACTTTGGGTTCGGCAGCCGCCGCTGCCGCGAACGCGCGCAGCTGGGCCAGCGGAAGCGAATCTGCGCACGCGTCGCTCCGCCCCCCGTGAGTAACGAACGCGGAGGACGTAGCCGCCTCGGGTGGTGCGAATCCGTTGTGTGCTCGTCCGTTTTTTTTCCGCGAAGCGCCGTTGTTGTTTCTGTCGCTTCGTTGTTGTCCACTCATGTTCGCGTCCGATTCGACGTTGGTCAGTTTGGTGGCCCCGTCGCCCTTCGCGTTATCTGCGTTTGGGGGAGGAAAATAAAGGGAATCGTAAATTCGGGGATTACGGTTTGGAGATGTTTACGAGTTGGGGGTCCCACGAGGGAAAAAGGAGACTCGTCATCTGATTTCGGCCACAAAGGTGGACTGCAATTAAAAAGGGACTCCCTTCTCAGATAACGCGCGTGCTCATTACGATTCCGAGCAGCGAATGTTGTTTGTCGCGTGCGTGGGAGTCGAAAGACAAATTAAACGGACCAGGTGTGTCCTGAGGTTCATCGCCTATTTTTAAAACGAGGTATCAACATTCGCGCTAATTCGCTTTTTTTACGCGAGATTTTTATTTCGGGCGTGGCGTCGGTTTTCGCTTCCGTGTAAAATGGGTTAAAAACGCGTGTTGACGAGAGCCGTGACTAAATCGAGCCACACGACGCTTAAATTGCCGCTTTTTCACTAAATAAAAACTTTGAAGATTTACGACCACAAAAATGGTTTTAACTTTTAACCAAAAATTTCGCGATTTTCGCTCGCGGATGTGGCGAATCGAGAGGCACACACCTCTCGAGGACTTAATGGGTTAAAAAGGGGTGAGGAGATGGGGGAAAAAAATAAGGTTGAGTTCGAAAAATCGTTGTGTAATTTGGGTGGAAGGTGTGGTGCATCGTCACGAGAAATGGATTTAGCTAATTGGTCTCGTTTTTAGTTTATCACGACTAAACCGCGACAAGAGGTTTTCAGTTTTCACACGAAACTCGAAACGTGAGTGGGATGTTCCCAAGAAATCAAAGGATTAGTCATTCGCGCCAACAGGACAGGTGCTTCCGTGTGACCTATCCCATGAGTGAGAAATTCGGGATTCAAATCCCACGAAGAAAATTTTCTTACTTTGTTGTTGTGGTTGTTGTCCGAAGTTGCAATTTGACGATTCAGTCGAAATTTCGGATTGACCGCTGTCTAACGACACGGATGACGACACGCTGTCTCCAGACGTCGACGAAGTAGCGCTCGACGTTGAACTTACTTCACGTCTGTCTTCGCTACCTGAGAAAAACAAGAAAAATTTTGATATTTGAGCGTTGAACATCGACGTAAAAAGGTGGGCGAAGGTGACCTCCTTTTTCATCACGCAGCGTCCTTCCAACTGGAACACGCAGACGGCGTGCCGACTGACCATTCCCCCGAGAAAGTGAGGGGAAAAAATACGGTTAAGACCGGCGACCATCTTTCTTTCCCCTCCGCCCACACAAGAACTCCGTTCCGAGTCTCGGTTCCGAGAAGAGCACTCGGTTCCGAGAAGAGCACTCGGTTAAAATCGCGTGCTCGGTGTGGTACCGCCCTTGGACACAGTCTCGGAATTAAACTTGAAATTACGGGGTCTTACGTTTTGGGCGCGTCTCCTCCCACATCCCACTAAAGTGTGTGCTCGAGCGTAACACCTCCCTTCGCAGTTTCACCTGACATGACCACACCTAAGGTCGGTCGGAGTCACGTAAGTCGAACACAAATGGCGCTCAACGACCTTGAAATGTGTATGGGTCTTCCTAATAAGGACAACTATCATTATTTCTTCTCCCTCTCGTTTCGAATGTACGAATCGAAGGAGTGAAAAAATTTTTTTACCTATTTTTTACCTGGGTGAGTCACTTTCTCGGACAGTGAGGAATTTAGAGGGTTTTTTTTTACCCCCCAACCCGTGTGTTGGAAGTTTTGTGATAATTCGTTCGGCCTTGACATTCGTCTTAAAGAGTAAACGTAGGTTAAAGTTGATGGATTATTGAAATTAAGTCGGGAAAAATAAAAAATTTGCGTGGTCACCGAAAAGATGTAAATTTGAACTTTGTTGACCCGAAAAAACAGAGAATTGGATAAAAATAGAAACGGAAAAATAAATAAATATATGTGTAAAAAAATAAATAAAGTCGAGACACAGTAAAAAAAAAAAAAAAAAATTCCGGACTATCCGAGTTTTTAGAAAAGTCCGGATTTTCGGATGGATAACTCAATAATCCGGACTTTCGGACCTGTCAAAATTTTTCCGTACAATCGAATTTTTATCAAAATTTAAAATACAGTAAAAGTCCAAAAATCCGGACTATCCGAGTTTTCAAAAAGTCCGGATTTTCGGACCTGTCCGAATGTCAAATTTTTTTAATTCAATCGAATTTTTACCAAAATTCTTTATCAAATTAAAAATACAATAAAAATCCAAAAATCCGGACCACTTGGGAATTTCGCCAAGTCCGGATTTTCGAATATTCCGGATTCTCAGACATTAATTTTAATTTTTAAAATTTAACGAAAAATTTTTGATAAAAATTCTATCGTAACGAAAAATTTTGACATTCGGAGAGATCTGAAAATCCGATTTCTCGGGTAGTCCACCCGAAAATCCGGACTTTTTTGAAAATTCTAGTCCGGATTTTTGGAGTTCGGATTTTTAGACATTTACAGTACTGAAATTTTTTTTCGTTAAATCTAAAACATTAAAACTACTGTCTGATAATCCGGTATAATCGAAAATCCGGAATTTTTCGACTTTTACTGAGTATTTGCGTGTCAAGGCAAAAGGAAATGCAGAGGGCGCGGCCTTGGTTCGAGGATCAAGGTCGACTCGATGTGTCAGCCTCCTCCCATGAAACACACCTGACTTCACTGACTAAACGCAATTTGTTATCGTCGACGACGGTTGTTGATGTTATTGTAGGTGGTAAACTGCGCGCCAATGTTTCCCAAGAGACGAACCCACTCTGCTTATGTAAGAGAAGACTGTTTATAAACAAACGCAGATAACGCTTGCTTTAACTGATAAATTTAGTGAGTGAAGTCGTTATGTCGACGTAGACATCGCTCCAATATCTACAGACGAGTTTTTCGAATAAAACACTCGAGAAAAGAATTACGCGTTTTTCGCATATCGACGAATTTTCTCTTTTTATTTATTTACATCCTCCAAGTCGACGCTCACAAATCTCAGCTCGGCGGTGTTGTTGCCTAGTCACTCGCGGATTTTGAAAAGATTACTCGACGCCACCGACGTCGCCAGTTGGTAGTAATATAAGTCACGATTTACGAGCTCGACAGCGCACCGAAATTGCGCCACTTGCTTTCTCTCTCTTTCTTTCTTGCTTTCTTCCCTTCCTGTCAAAAACCCGCCCCAAATATTTTTTTTTTCGTTTTTCCCCCATTTTTTATACATGGTATGGTAGAAGTCTAAAAATCCGGATTAGTGGGGGATTTTCAGTCCGGATTTTTGGATATTCCGGATTATCAGATATTATTTTTAATGTTTAAATTTGATGAAAAATTTTGATAAAATTTCACATTTAAGAAAGACTTTTAATATACTTCAAATTTGACAAAGAATTTTGAAAAAAATTCGATTTTACGGAAAAATTTTCACAAAAATTCGATTTTACGGAAATTATTTCACAAAAATTCGATTTTACGGAAAGATTTTCACAAAAATTTGATTTTACGGAAAAATTTTCACAAAAATTCGATTTTACAGAAAAAATTTTCACAAAAATTCGATTTTACGGAATAATTTGGACACTCGGACAGGCTCGAAAATCCGGACTTTTTTGAAAACTAGTCCGGATTCTCTGATTGTCCACCCGAACATCCGAAATTTTTTGAAAACTCTTGTAGTCCGGATTTTTGGACTTTTACTATATTTGTATTTTTACTCCTTATTCCGAGTTCCACGAGTGGGTGGATGAGTGTGTAAATTAGATAATGTCTTTCGTGTTACCTATCTAAGGGTTGGCAACCTCCACTTTATCTTTACTTGAATACAAATTTGTCTTAATCCTTCCTTCAGTCGAATGAATAAATGAGAGTTGTTGTTGTTATTCCGATGCCTCCGAGTGGTCAGCCACTCCTTTTCTATCAGATGAAGTTCGCGAATTCGAACGTGGGAGGCGTGGATGCAACAAGAAGAACCATTGAAATTCTGCTTTCGATCGCCGCATCCGATTAGGAAATAAAAGAAAAATTTTTTCCCGATCTTTTTTCCACCTGAGCACAAATCTAAAACCGATGGAATGTTGTCATCGTGCAGAATTCCCTGGAGGCCAGCGTGTTCTTTGCATACGACCCCCGTGACCCCAGCCCCTCCTCGCACGGGCCTCGCCCTTTGTCCCCTCGAGGGCCCCCGTGTTAAAACCTTGACCGCACCCAGTGGTACTTAGATCTAAAAGAAGAAAAGACAATTTACGAGGATTGATTGCGTAAATCATTTTGGGTTAAACGGATTGAGGCCAGTGGAGTAAGGGGAAATTAAAAACCGTTGTACCGAAGCAAAAGAGGGGAGAAAAAAGTATCGTCGGTTACGATTTAATAAAAGTCCGAAAAAACCAAATTTTTTCAAAAAATCCGGATTTTCGAGTGGATAACCGATAATCCGGAATTTCGGACTTGTCCGAATTCCAAAAAATTTTTTATTGGTCAAATTTAACGTGAAGTTTTGTCAAAATTCTGTGTCTGAGAATCCGGAATATTCGAAAATCCGAAATTTTTTCAAAAAGTCCGGATTTTCGGGTGGACAATCGATAATCCGGAATTTCGGACTTGTCCCAATTTCAAAATTTTTGTTATTGGTTAAATTTAAAATGTGAAGTTTCATCAAAATTCTGGACTATTCGAAAATCCGGACTGTGCAAATCCCCCGAATTTACTGTACAGTAGAACTCCAAATATCCGAACTCTTATTAACCGAAAATCCAATTATCCGAACCAGATTTCGTAATATAAAAAAATTTGGTGCAAAAGTTTTTTTTTTATCCGAACAACCCCTGGTTCGGATAATTGGAGTTGTAAAAGGTGACCACGAATTGCAGGTGGGGTGGAATTTTATTCTCGACGGCCTTGACGAATTTGTGTTGGGGGAGACCGGACAAAGGAGCATCGAGTCGTTCCTCGCGCAATTAGGACACGCAACACCACCTCGTGTCTGCGTCTTTGAGTCGGCGAATGTTTTTAAATTTCGATTTAGATGGTGGTTTATTCGTCACTTTTATCTATCGACGCGAATTGTAATGAGATTGTTTTTTTCCTCGTTTCCTTTGTCGTCATCTGCGTCGGTTCTCACGAATTATATTTTTTATTTATAAGTCAGATACGATTTTTGTTTTCATGCAAATTTTTTGTTAACGTAAAAAATTTTACGGATTTGATTTCTTGGAGAATAAGAAACGTGATTTGTTGGACGGATGACCAGTTTTAGTTCGAGGTGCTGGTTCTCATATATTTTTTCCCCGCGAGTTTGTGAATGTGTGGGAATAATGTGGCCCGCGGTGTCACGTGCTAAACTACTGGGAGGCGTTGTCCGGCCCTGCCCCGTTCCACTATAAGAGTGCGATCACCATAAACTGACCTTTGACCCAACGGACAATGACCCGAACCGCGAACTATAATAAGTGTGACATCATCGGACAACGACGACGTCGACGACGGTGACATAACGGGGGTCGTTCATCTCATCTCACTTCTCACCGCAAGAAAATTGTAAATTTTTAAAAAGAGGGGTTTAAGAATAACTCGGTTATAACCGGCAAAAAAAAACGACGACCGTCGTCTTTCCTTCCCTCTAGCGAAAAATAATGGTTGCATTCCAGCGCATGCATATTTTTAATATGCAGACAAGTGTGCGTGTGTCTCAAATCCAAAACCCGCCTCGGGTATCGATTTTTAGCGAGAGGGCGAGTCAATCCCCTCCTTTTCTTTTCTCCCTCGCCCTTTTATCTTTTCCAACAAAACTGAGTTCATTTTTTCGTACCAGAAATTTTTTCTCACTCTCGTTGACGTTTTCGTTGTCGCTACGTTTAATCAGCGTACAACTAGAGATATTGCGATTTCGGTTACGTATGAACGTATACGTATAAAACCAACGTATAGCTTATAGATTTTGAGTTACAGTGATTTTGGACATTTCAGAAGCCTTTCATGGGGTGCCATTTAAAATTGGCACTGTGAATGTTCCTAAAACTTCATATATAGGGTAAACATGGTCTCCTAAGTACATTGGTCCAAGGTTTTTGAAGATCCAATCAGTAGTTTTGAAATAAGTTATACATACGTTAAATTTTCCGCAATCTCTCTATTACTTCCGCTAAGAACGCGTGAACTCTGACGTGGTCATCTCGCGCGTTTTGAGTCCTTCGCATTAAGACGACCGAGTTTCGGGTAATTTGATGTTTCGCGAAGCGTGATTCGGTGATGGATATTTGAGCTCGATTTAAACGAGTGGCTAAATACCATCCTCGTCTGGTATAATTTTATCCGCGGTCGTATTTCGGGCATTCTCCTTATTTTTCTTCCCCCTTTTTTTTGGTAGGGGAAACGCTTTTTTTTTTTTAACTAGTCTCAAATCTGATCATTCGAAGCCCATTGGAAGAACGTATCTGAACTTTTACGACGGCCGTAAATTCCTCTCGTGTGGAGTAAAAATGTCAACCGCAACTCGCTCGTCTCTCGTGGGTGGAGAGAGAGAGAACGCGCGGGAAATCGTCTCAAAGGGCGACTAAAAAAAGGGGAGAGTGGGTTATTGAGGGTGTAGGGGAATAAAAAAAAGACGAATTCAAATCGTGGAAAAAAAAATTCATTCGGTTTATTTTTGCGTTTTTCGCGTTAATTGAAGTTGTTTCTCAGGTGCGAATTGCGGTTTCACGCGGCGGGTTCTCAACACGAAAATTGATCGCTCGTAAAAAAAAATGCAACGCAACCTCACGCGGAATGTCCATAAACAGCGTGTTATAGAGAAAGAGGCTTTGCTTGAGCGTGGCTGGGTGCAGTAAAAGCAAAGAAGACACTCGGGCGCCAAAGGGGTCAAGGGGGGAAATTCGAGGCGAGTAGCGAGCGCCAGTTTTAATTTCCCGCTCGCTCACTAATTAGAGAAGGTGTAATTAACCTGTGGGATCGTAATCAGGGCCCCCTCCTGCATAAACTGCTCGACTGGGGAGAATTTCTCTCGTTACGTGGCTTGATTGCTTTTTTTTCCGGCGCGCTCCTTGTATCTTCTACTTTTTAAACACGATGAGGTCAAGCACAAATTTTCAAGTAGTTTCAATGCCCGCCTCACCAATCTCAATTAGTTGCTCTCAATTTTTTCAATTTTTTAATTTTATCGCTTTGTCGACAAAACATCTTTTTTTTCCTCATCGATTTTTCATTTTTTTTTGGGGCGTGATGGATGTAAACAAAAGATGGGCGAATGAAAGGAAGGAAGGAAAGAGAAGTTTGTCTCTGTCTTTTTCGTGCAATTTGGCTTGAAGGGGGTGAGTGAGCTCTTTCTCCGTGGTCTCTCTTACTATGCAAATGAGAAGATGAAGATTTAAGCCTGCAGGAGGCGCGCACGTACGGCGCATGCGCGTTGGGTTGATCCACGGTGCTTTTCTTTCCTGCCAGCACGAGTGGGGAGGAAAAATGAGAGATAACGCACGAGGAAGACACAATTCAGAGAGGAGAGAAGCGAAGAAAAGTTCTCCGACTTGCAAATCAGCAGTCACCGAAGTGATAAGAGCCCCTCACCCTCGGGCACTGCGCACGTGCTTTATACCTGTCTACTGATACGGCTTCCGGTCAACCCTTTGACAGACGTCATCATCATCACCATCATAGTGGCGGGCGATGATGACGACGAAAATTCGTTCGAAGTGACTTTGAAAAATTTTTAAGAGTGGCGTTTTGGAATTTCATTCACGTGAAATTGGGCGATGAGCAAGCATTAAAAATGTGTTTTTATATTGGATAGTTTTTAAAATTACCACCCGAGTTCACTTCCCCGTTCACCCATTCAGAAAAGTTCAAAAATTCGGATTATCGGGTTATCCACTCGAAAATCCGGAAACTCGGATAATCCGGTATTTTACTATATCAGCGTTGTTTGAAAAATAAAAATTATTTCGGGCCACACACGATTCACTCAATTTTTTTGTCTAACCTTATTTTTATTTTATTTTTTAAATCGTCTAATGACAGAGTGAATTGTGCGTGGGCGCTCAATCGCGGACACGCCCCTTCTCAGGTGTTGTGTTGGCGGACACACGGTGCTCACGAAGAGCTATAAACGGGCCAAACACCCTTCACCTCGCACGGATGATGAGGTCGCTTCTCCTCCTTTGACCGACCAAGATGGAGTAAGCGCCCTCGCCCTACTTTTGGCGGACGCACACACGGCACGCGCACGCGTGCACACCGCGCCATTGTCTCGTGACTGGGAGCGAGCCATTGCAGGTTCATTTACATCAAACTAAACCACCCAGAGGTCACGCGTCTTCCTCTGATTCAGAGATGAGTTCATTTTGGCGTTGCTCTGTTTGCTCGACTGTGGTCATTCAAAAAAAAAAGGGATTTCCTCGTTCGCCCCAAAATTTTAAACTCGGATGCGAGTTGCTAAAAAAAGGAGACAACAAAAAAATCTATTTACCAAACGCGGGCCAACGCGAGTTCCTTCAACCCCCACACCGCCAGGTGTTGGCTGCCCCCCCGAGGCGCGTGTCAATCACGTTGAACCACGACCACAAACTTGGCACGTTTTCTGGTTCGCCTCTCGAGAAACGCAAAGTCGAACTAACAAAATTTACACATTTTTTTTCTATTTATTTATTTCCTTTTTAGTCACATTTAAATTTTTTTCGGAGCTCTTTTAGGGACTATTATATCTCGCACCTGTTTTCACCGCTCGAAAGCGCCGTAACGTAAATCATCTCAACCAAAGTTATTACAGGAAGTCCGAAAAATTTCGCGGATTAAAAAAATATTAACGTCGACACTTACTATTATCGTCGGACGTGATCGGTTCGTCGTGTCTCGTCGGGATGTCGACGCAGACGGGAGTTGTGACGTCGCTGTTGTTGTTGTTGTTATTTGTCGTCGTTATTGTTGCAGTCGAGTTGCACTTGGCAGCTTCCTCTTTGAGTCCTTTGGCTTTGTTGCTAAGAAGATCGATTATGCTCGTCAGGCGGCTCTCGCGTTTTTTCTCGGTAGGTTCTGGGCTGAAAGAACAACGTGAATATCAAATGCGAGAACCGCGTAGAAAAGAATTAATAATTGACACAAAAAACACCGAGGATAAATAAAACAAAAACAACGGAATACTGGACGCACGAATTTCCCATTCCCTCGAGGAAAAAACAAGATGACATCAATAAAACACCAACGACGCTTCTGCTTCTTCTTTGTCACTTCGTGGGGTGTTTGCGAACGCGTTTTTAGGGCTTCTTTTTTCATTCCCCCCTCTAAGAATTTTATTTTTTATCAACGCATCTGTTCTCTCGTATCTTCTTCCCTCCATCTTTCAGATGTTAACTTCGAAGTTCATTAGTTTTCATCGATTGACCTTCTTTTTTTGCGTTTCTTCTTCTTTTAGTCGAGAAGTTTTGTTTCGGTTTTCAATATTAATTATTTGCGCGGAGTGAGATGGAAAATGGCGGTTGGTGATTGGCTGATAGTTGAAGGGTCAAAGGTGGAGAAGAAGAGGCAAGATTGCGTGGGAGCGTTACTGTGTCCGAAAGTAATATTGATTTTCTCTTTCTTCTTTTCCCGTTTTAAATTTGACAGAAGTCATTTGGAGATGTCACTCACTCGTTCTGACTTCTTCACGTACCAGAGACAAACATCCATTTGCTATTAGTTGATAAACTCGAGTCTTTCGTCTTGATGTCGACTCACGAACGCGCGACCAAGGTCATTTTCCTTCTTTTTATATCGCTTCCAACCAAAGTCGAACGAATTAAAAGAGAAAAGAGGGGGGGAAATATGCTTTTCCTCCCTCGTCTCCACTCGCCAGATGGTTGATTGCGCCGCACCTGGCTCCGTATCTCTTTATAAACTAATCGATAGACGAGCGACATTTAGGCCACCGATCACATCCACGGAGCGAAACCGGGGAACGGGAAAGTGTCAATTTCTTTGTGTCTGCAATTGCACCTGCGTTCGTTAGTGGACACTTTTGACGTCGATTCGCCTAAATGCCGTCGTTCTTGCGCGATCGACGTCTCCGTTAGCAAATCGCAATCTCCGTGACTTATTCAATTTAATACATAACTGTATACAAGGATTGGCGATCAACTTTTTTGTCTGGCGACCAACTTTTTTGGCGATTTGTCGAACCCTGGTTATAAGTTAAAATTTGTTCGCAGAGACCGCTTCGATAACGTTGTCGAGCGCAATTTTGTCGCTTTTCGTTTTCGCAGTTTTTGTCTCGTGATTCGTGATTACGAAGGAGCAACTTTCGCGCGCGGTGATGAAAGGGTTGGGTTGAGTTGAGGAGGGGTGAGTGAGGGTGGGGTGCGCGAGGGTGGAACGGGGGGCGATGGCGTTACTTAGAATGATCTGCATCTCTTTGACACCGGGGTGACCGTATCCATGGTAACCGGTGGGCATCTACATCGCGTCCAATAAGTTCCTGATATTTTTCGCCACGGATGGCGCCACAACGATCAAGATTTTTCTCCCCCATCCCAAAATTGATCCGAGAAGAATTTTTTTTTTTCTTCACCAAAAGTCGAAATTCATATATTTCGACGTCTTACCTTTTATTTATTGGTTCATTTTTGGTCTTCATCGAATCCATATTCTTCTGGAGTTGCTCCGCCTTTCGCTGCGTCTGCGCTATGAGCACCTGCAATTCGTGCACATGGTCCGAATAGCCAGAGGCTGGCAGGCCGAGCAAATTCTTCTTATTTCGTCCATTGCTACCCCTTCGGTTAACGCTTATGTCGAGTGGAGTTTGCTGAGCGGTGGACGACGCTAATCTCTTGTTGTTTTCTCCCGTCCGACCACCTCGGTTCTAGTTTACAAAAAATAATAAAAATCAGTTATTTTATGTGTTTAAGAGTTTGAAATCGCGCGTGAAATCAAATCGGTGGAGATCTCCGAATTTTGGTCGGAGTTAGTCATCAGTCGGAAGTGTTACAGTAATGGGTTAGCACATAACTGTCGCTGTTATTTGTCTCATTTATGAAAGCAGACAGACAACATTCTGACCTCGACTACAACTAAAAATACTCCATCTCGAGGTCTTTTTTCTCGGTGAGTTGCACACAAGCAGGAAACAATTTGGACGCTGGCCAAAATATGTACGAAACTTTACTCGATGATCTATTCTCTCGACAAAAAATTAATCCCACTTTTAAGGAAGAAGGGACAGGAAAAATACGTACAGAAGCGAAAATTTATCCAAAAACACTAAATTCACGATCAAACTCCACGATTTCAACGTCGTTGTTGTCGGCGATGATTTACGAGTCGGTTTACTTTTACTCGACTCACGTGTCCGGCGAGATCAAAACTACGTGCGACTCTTTGGTACCGACGATGGGCGAGTTTCTCTCTCGCGGCTCCCCGAGCTCGGCGGCGGCGGTGTAGCAGCAGCCAGCTACCGTAGCGCGAAGATGGAGCGAAACGATCCAAGGTTAGCAGCCGGGAGCTGAGCCCACGTCATTGGATGAAATGAGTGCGGAACAAAAAAAAATTTTTCCTCACTCGCCTTTCGCAGCACCAGCTGGCGGGTTACACGTTCGGAGGGAGGAGAAGGGAACGGCCGCGGTGCCCTCTGACCTTCACCGGGTGGCGCCCCCTTGCCGTCACAGGAAGACCGCTCACAAGGCCGTGGTGAGGGTGTGGGTGGGGAATTGGTGGTGGTGATGCGGTGAAGCGCGCCCAGTTGGGGTGTGTCGATGGCCTAGCGCCGAGTCGACCAGAGAAAAGCGATCGATGAAGCCTCGCGCACAGGGTGTGAGTTTTTGCCCTCTCTCCGCTCTCGCTGTGGTGTAGCGCGATGCGCGAATTCGCCACCAGGAGTTTTTAGAGAAAAAGTGGAGGATAGAGAGAGAGAGTCGAACGCGTACAACCATTTCGTAGAAATAAGAATTTAAGTCGTAGTTTTTTTTTTTTTTAGTTTTCCCCCCTTCCGTTTGGGATTATGAATCGGTTTTTCCGTTTTTTGTTGCGATCGATCGTAAAAAGCAGCGACGAAATATCGCGAAAAATAATTTTTTAAGATCATCTATTAATACTTTTTAATGTTGGTGAGAAGAAAGGGTTGCGGAGGTGAGTAGTGACAGGTAAAGCACGCCACTGATGAGATTAAAACCGCGCCGAGTTCGCATCCTTTTCTCTTTGCTCGATCGATTTTGGCGAAAAACGGAAAGAGAGAGGGCGCTTTTCCCCCCGCCGCGTTGCTTCCCTCCCGCTGCGAGGATTTTCATTAAGCCGTCGGTGACGTCACCGAGATTACACCTCTCTCTATATATATATATATAAAGTCTCCACTGAGAAATGATTTTTGTCGGTAGAAAAATGTATTCCTTTTGAAAACAGATTTTAGCGTCTCTTCGGGACGTCGAAAACCGGTCACTCTTCGCCGACCCCCATTTCAACGAACGACGCCAGGCGGCAATAATTGATCTCTCTTCGTCTCCTCGGAACCCCCTCCCACGTGAATGTGGCTAGTCACGCGCCTATCTCCATGGCAACTCGCCCCATCTTTTTTTTCCCGCGGTCTTTCGGATATTTTTCGCTCTAACCTCGTTAACCAAACAACAACGCCGCCTCGCGTCGGTGAAACAGAGTTAAATTCGAGGGTCCGCTAAGTTTGCGGAGGTCGTTGTCCGAAGACATTATTTTGTTCCGAGTGACGAATTCGGTGTTAAGTTAAATAAATTCATCGTCGTTCGTTATTTAGTTTGTGGTGCGTGGCGGGGAAAAAAGAGGGATTTTTTTTCTTAATCGTAATTTTACTCTTTTTTTTGGGAATGAAGAATGATTCTTCATTTTAGTGTCTAAGGAGTCGGTTACCCGAGTTTACGTGCCATCATCATCATTATCTTGTTTATTGACCTTCGGGTGAAGATTGTGGTCGTCGGTGAAGATTGGTTTACAAAGTGAATTTGGAATTAGTTAATTCGAAAAGGAAGATGGGGAGGAAGAGACGAGAGGAGAATATTGTTCTCGAGTTGTCTCGGTGATGCTCATCTCGCGGAGAAAAGCCTGTTGCTTAGTTACCGTAGAAAAAAAGACGACTGGGTATCTTAGTCGGAATCCCATGGCAACAAGAATAAAGTATTTTGCTAAGACCGCGAAATTGAGCGCTTGGACGTTGACGACGACGACCTTCATTTAAAAGTAGTAATTACTACAGGAAATGTTCAGAAATCCGAGTTACTTGAGTTTTCAAAAAAAGACCGGATTATCGGGTGAGTACCCCGATAATCCGGAATTTCGGACCCGTCCAAATGTCAAAATTTTTCCTTACTATCGAATTTTTATCAAAATTCTTTGTCAAATTTAAAAAACAGTAAAATTCCGGATTTTCGGGTGGATAACTCGAGAATCCGGAATTTCGGACCCGTCCGAGTATCAGAATTTCTCCTTACTATCGAATTTTTATCAAATTTATAATACAATAAAAGTCCAGAAATCCTGACTACTGAGTTTTCAAAAAAAATCCGGATTTTCGGGTGGTCAACCCGAGAATCCGGACTTGTCCGAATGTCAAAATTTGTTCGCACAATCGAATTTTTATCAAAATTTCCTGTCAAATTTAAAATTCAGTAAAAGTCCAGAAATCCGGATCACTCGGGAACTTGCTCAGTCCGGATTTTCGAATATTCCGGATTCTCAGATAGTAATTTAACGAAAAATTTTGATAAAAATTCGATTCTCGGGTTGTTCACCCGAAAATCCGCACTTTTTTTTTGAAAACTTATATACTCCGGATTTCAAGAGTTCGGATTTTTAAACTTTTCCTATAATTATTACTTAGTCTCACGGGGACGAAAAAACGTGATGCGGAATGTGGACGGGAATTACGCAGCAAAAATAGACCCAAATCTTTTTATCGAAAAATTGTTGCGTCCTCGTTGTTGTTGTCGTCAGCGCCACCAGAAGGAGACAGCAAACACGTTGCGCTGGGAATTCCGCTGGGTGGTGATGCGAGGGACAGAGGTGAGCGCCCTGTTCACCCCAGGGCCGATTCGTAGTGTCCACTCGAGGGATTCCAACAACTGCACATGCCATCAATGCCGCGCGAATTGGGAACGAAAAACATCGTTCGATCGGAAGAACGAAAAGGGGGCAACGAGTGGGGATGAAAAGTATATCTTACCTCAGCCGTTGGATACACGGCGCTCGCGGTGGCGAAGGGACCCGTGGGAGTAGGAAGAGTGGGCACTAAAGGAGGAGTGGGTTTGTTTTGTCCGGTGCATTTCACTTTTGATGCGGACTGCGAAGAAGAAAAAGATGAAATTTTAGTGAAAGAGAGAGAAAAATTTTTGTTGGATAGATTCGATGCGCGTTTTGTTCAACAGATGGCGGTAGCGTCCATGGGGGTTTTGGGGAAAAGTGGTGTCGTCATGGTTACGAGAGGGCATTAGTCGGTGGAGAAAAAGAAGTTGGCAGCTGCGGGGCTAATTTTTCAGCAAGAAGGCAGCGCGTGCACAACTCCCCCGCATGTGCACCGCGCAATAAATCGCGCAACGGTGGTGCGTGCGAGCGCCCCACACTCTCATCAAAACGAACATTGATGACCTCGATACTGTGACCGAGGAAGAAGAAGAAGGAGAAGAAAAAAAGGCAAATGGGAACCGAGACAACAACAAAAAAGGGGGTTGGTTGGGGAAAAAAGAGGGGTTAGGGGATAAAAAAGAAGCCAGAGGAAACTAATCACTCATCCAGGAGAAGAAAAGAGAAGGAGAGAAAGTGAAATATAGTGGACGTTTAAAAATCCGAACTCCCGAAATCCGGACTATTTGAGTTTTCAGATATCCGGACTATTCGAGAATCCGGACCAATTGAGTTTTCAAAAAGTCCGGATTTTCGAACTTGTCCTAATGTCAAAATTTTTCCGTAACTTCGAATTTTTAACAAAAATTTTTTCCTTAAAATCGAATTTTTATTAAAATTTTTCCGTAAAATCGAATTTTTATTAAAATTTTTCCGTAAAATCGAATTTTTAAAATCGAAGTTTTGTCAAATTTTTTCCTTAAAATCGAAGTTTTACCAAATTTTTTCCTTAAAATCGAAGTTTTGTCAAATTTTTTCCTTAAAATTTTCGTTAAATTTAAATATGAAAATCCGGAATATTCCAAAATCCGGACTGAGCAAATCCCCAAGCGGTCCGGATTTTCAGACTTCTACTCCAAAAACTCAACTCCGGAAAAATTAACAACAAAATTAAACGCGGAATTTGGATTAACTTCTAACCCCGCGCACCACGTGCGCCCTTTCGAGAAAAGCACAACGCGCGATACTCTAAAGAAGGGAGAGAACAATCGAAGGGGAAAACCATCCAAATTTTACCCCCACAAAAAACAACACCGAACAAAAACCGAAGAACAAGAAAGAAGGGTGCCGCCCCCACAAGTTGCGTGTCTCCCGCTGACTCCACCTCACCCCCGCACCCTCTTTTCTGTCCTCGGAGGCGTAATTACATATTCCACCCTACCCTTCGTCCTCCTTCTTCACTCAACTCACATTTGCTCCTTCAGGGTGCGAATTGTCTTAACCAATCCCAACATCGATCGCTATCTGTTTATATCCCCTCTTTATCCGAGAATAAAAGAGTTCTATTCACTAATCCCTCGTGACAGGTGAGAAAGGTGTTTCAAAATTATTTTTCGACTTCGGGGTTTTGGTCGTTGCGTCTTCGTCTCCCCGCCCCTCGTTTCTCGTCCCCGGAGCAGGAAGGGGCGGGTCACTCTTCGCGGGTCCGTGAGCAGACTGACACGCACGAGCGCGGGTCGATTGGAGCGCGTGGGGCTGAAAGTTCGCTCGTTTGATCCGTCGTCGTCGACGTGGAGTCGTGGACTCAGTCCGAAAATAAAATCGTACCACTTCCTTCATCTCTCCCTCTTCCCAGGTGTGTTTCTCAGGTAAAAAATTAAAAAAAACACAGGTGTGGTTTCGGACTTCCCGCGAATTTTTCACTGCCAAACGACTAAATAATTACTGTAGAATTTTTTGTTCGATTAATTTTTTTTGGGGGTCTCGAATCGTGCGCGCGACCTCTGTCGACTGACACAGAGAAAAAAGGTCGTCGAACTGGTTTGCTCCAAATGAGAAGACGTATTTGTTGTGGATTTTATCGGATGGTGACTTGGTTCGATTTCGATTAGTAAGAAAAACCGATATTGAGTGGAGTCGTTTTGATAAGTTTTGGTTTCTCAGTTAATAAGGGTGGTGTTAAAGAAGATGAATCGAGTCGGGAAGAGAAAGAGAGGCGGGAAATGGGGTTTGAATATGAGTAACATCCTCTTTCCTCATCGCTCGGTTCGTCCGTTTGATTACGATTTTTGGTCGAGGTCATCGTTCGATTGGCCAAAGGGAAGAGCTGAGGATAAGAAGTCGACGGATGACGAGAAATTTTTTTTTTAACTGAGTGGAGTTTTAGTTTTTGTAGAAAAGTCCAAAAATCCGAAATTAAGAAATTCGGATTACAAGAGTTTTTAAAAAAAAAAAAAAGTCCGGATTTTCGGGTGGATAATTCGAAAATCCGGAGTTTCGGAATCAAGTTTAAAATTTTAAAAATGATGTCTGAGAATCCGAAATATTCGAAAATCCGGACTGAGAAAATCCCTGATCCGGATTTTTGGACTTCTACTTAGGAGTTTTCAAAAAGTCCGGATTTTCGGGTGGGTAACCGGAAAATCCGGACTTTCGGACCTGTCCTAAAGTCAAAATTTTTCTTTACAATCGAATTGTTATCAAAATTCTTTGTTAAATTTAAAATCCGGAATATTCGAAAATCCGGACTGAGCAAATCCCCTAATAATCCGGAATTTTGGACTTCTACTACACCCTGTATTCAAAACGTAGTCCAAGTCCCGATTTGGATTCTATAAATACTCAGCGACTGGAAGCGGTTGAAGCTGATCTCCCAACTCTTTTAACCCCTCGCGCACTAAATTTTTTATTCTTATATTTATCCTGCAACATTTTTTCCTTTTCCACCGACCATTTTCTAAAAATAACAAAAACGATGCCAGACAAAGACAAGACTGGGGTCACGTGTTGCGACGCGTGGGTGGGGGATAAGTTTGGTATCTCGAGTGCGATAAGGATTCCCAGATGGCGGACCACGGGTCCAACTCGGAGGATGAGTCCCGAGTCACGAATTTGTGCTTTAAGTCGCGTGACTCTTTCTTTTTCTCGGTTTCGCGACGGTGAAGAATGTGCTTTCATTTGCTCGTTCCGTTTTCGGTCGCCACGAGGCGCCGTCGTCGCTCGTCTGGAGCACGCGGGGAAAATATATGTTGCGGTAGCGTGTTGATGTCAGACTCGTGGTGCCACAATGTCGGCAGCAGTCATTACCTGTCACTCGGAGTCGCCGTCCATGTTTTACCTTTGCGAACAAAGGCTCGTCGACCCTCCCCTTCCTTTCCGTTCCGTCGAATGACGCATTAATCAATTATGATAGTTACCAAAAAATATACAAATAAATATTTTTCTAAGCTAGACGAGGTTGTTTAAGAATTGTCTCGTCTTAATTTTCTTAGAGTAGAAGTTCTAAAAATCCGGATTAATTGGGATTTGCTCAGTCCGGATTTTCGAATATTACGGATTCTTAGATAGTAATTTTAATGTTTAAATTTAAGGAAAAATTTTGGTGAAACTTCGATTTTACGGAAAAATTTTGATGAAACTTCGATTTTAAGGAATAATTTTGACGAAACTTCGATTTTCAGGAAAAAATTTGATGAAAATTCGATTTTAAGGAATAATTTTGACGAAACTTCGATATTAAGGAAAGATTTTGATAAAAATTCGATTTTACGGAAAAATTTAATGAAAATTCGATTTTAAGAAAAAATTTTGATGAAACTTCGATTTTAAGAAAAAATTTTAATAAAAATTCGATTTTACGGAAAAATTTTGTCATTCGTTTAGGTTCGAAATTCCGGATCATCGAGTTACCAACCCGAAAATCCGAAATTTTTTTGAAAACTCAACTAATCCGGATTTTTGGCCTTTCACTGCATCACCCCCGTTTTTCTTGTTTTTTCTTATTTTTTCTTTTTCACCGCACGCACTTTGCTCTCGAGTCATTTGATTTGTAGGACAAACGAGAAATCGGTCGAGATGTAACTGAATTAACCGCACTCGACGTGTTCTTCGAAGTAATTTAGACGCCATCTTTTACATCGCTTTGCTCCGAAATTACTTTTTATTTTCGCTCCCTCCATTTTTTTCCTTTTCCCAATTGCTCCGTCACCGGAAATGCTCGTCACTCGCTTGACTTGTCAGGCGTTGCATTATTTCCTTTCACCATCACCAGATGGCGATCGACCCTTACCTTCGTCGCCCCCTCCGAGTCACGGGTGGGTCAACTTAAAGGTCAAGGTTTCATTAGTCTCTTCGCAGTTATTTGAGTGAAAAGGATTAAGATTCCTCGGTGACTGCGTGCTCGCGGGGGTGCAATGAGGGAGAGCGTCTTATCACGATGACGTCACGTCACGTCACGCCGAGTGAGTCGGTCGCGGTAATTAATGAGGCATTCAATTTTTTCTCCCCTCTGTCGTTGTTTTTGTTTATCTCGTCGTTTTTATCCATCTTATTTTTAGAAACACAGATATAGTAGAAGTTCAAAAATCCGGACTACGAGTTCTGATTTTCGAATATTCCGGATTCTCGTAGTGATTTTAGTATATTTTAAATTTGAGAAAGTTTTGATGAAAATTCGATTTTAAGGAAAAATTCTGTCATTAGGATAGGTCCGAAAATCCGGATTATCGGGTTATCCACCCGAAAATTCGGATTTTTTTTAAAAACTCAAATACCGTACAGTAGAAGTCCAAATATCCGGACGACTTGAGAAAATCCTTAAGTCCGGATTTTCGAATATTCCGGATTTTTTTCCCGAATTTGAATTTAAGGAAAATTTTCATAAAAATTCGATTTTAAGGAAACTTTTTAATAAAAACCCGATTTTAAGGAAAAATTTTGACAAAAACTCGATTTTAAGGAATTTTTTTGACAAAAACTCGATTTTAAGGAATTTTTTTGACAAAAACTCGATTTTAAGGAAAAATTTTAATAAAAATTCAATTAAGAAAAAACAATTTTAATATCCGGACAGGTCCGAAAATCCGGATTATCGGGATGATCACCCTACAATCCGAACTTTTTTTTTCCGAAAACTCAAATAATCCGAATTTTTACACTTTTACTATACACATTTTTTTATAACTTCGCTCGTAACTCGTTTTTCGTCTCCGCGTCAACCTTTACAACGTCCATTTTTGGCTGACCCAATTAAGTGCTAATTAGTTTACGACTCATTTTTACACGCCATTAAATACATTCCCTCCGTCCATCCTCCAAACAGAGGGAAGGGGAAAGCAACACTATTCACCCGGAGGAAATGTCAATGACAGAGTGACATCAACTATTGGACGAAAGACGCGTTCGACTTCGTGCGTCCACGTTGCGCGTTTCGTTCTTCCTTTTAACACGTGACTCATCGTCGGTCGGATTTCGAAAGAATCCAATTAGTCTACCCACTCCCTCCAACCCCCCATTCGCAATGGCCACCTGAGGACCCGCAGGCGGGGAGAGGAAAGTTGCGCATGCGCGGTGTTGTTAGTGATGGGGGTGTCGGTGGGAGGCAGGTGAAAGTGGAATAAAACAGATGCGTGGGTGTGGGGCGGTCAACCGCGAGTCGGTTGGAGAAAAGTCACCTGGTGAAGGTGAAGTTTGGTTTGGTTTTTCGGGAGGACGTTGATCTCGCGTTGTTTCTTTTGTCGTTTGAGGTTACCGACATTGTGTTTTTAAACTGGGTCTCGAAATTTTTTGATTTTTGGTATTGTAAAATGGCATCTGCAACAAGTTGCGGATTTTGAGAGAGTAATTTTAGTGTTTAAATTTTAAGGAAAAATTTCGATGAAACTTCAATTTTAAGGAAAAATTTCGATGAAACTTCAATTTTAAGGAATTGATAAAACTTTAATTTTAAGGAAAAATTTTGGTGAAATTCAATTTTAATAAAACTTCAATTTTCAGGAAAAGTTTTGATAAAACTTCAATTTTCAGAAAAAATTTTGATAAAACTTCAATTTTCAGGAAAAATTTTGATGAAACTTCAATTTTAAGGAATTGATAAAACTTTAATTTTAAGAAAAAATTTTGACATTAGAGATCCGAAAGTCCGGATTCTCGGATTTTCCACTAAAAAATCCGGACTATTTTGAAAACTAAACTAGTCCGGATTCTCAGATTTTCCACCCAAAATTCCGGACTTTTTTGAAAATTAAACTAGTCCGGATTTTTGAAGTTCGGATTTTTGAACTTTTACTCCATTTTTGTTTATAAATCGATTCGTTTTTCCGCATTTTCTTTTTACTTTTCTTTCCCTTTTCTTTGATCTTTTTACGCTGCCAAAGCGTGGGTGGCTTTCGCCTCGCGTTTCCACTCGACGGGCGGCGGGCGATGCCACTACGGCGTAAAAGGGTTCAAAGCGCGGAAGGGATTTGGTGGTGGTCACCAAAAGGTCAATACGGCCCTCACCTAACGCCAAAGTTTCTATTGATCCTCTCGACGACGACAGAGAGAAAACGATGACGTCACCTCCTTCTCACAACCCATTTCGTTCTCCGTCGTTAATTGCAATCGCCAGAAATAAATCGAAAAAGAAAAAGAACAAGTTGGCAGTGAGGAGGAGAAAGAAGGCGAATATAAGGAATGTCCATCAGGGGGCGAACGAGGACAAGGCGAGTGGGGGTGAGCGGGAGACTCGCGGGCGTCGGCTGCGCGTCCCCGCCCTCGTCGCCTGACACGCGTAATTTATCGTCCGTCGCCTGGGAAGTTGCGCGTCGTTCTCTTTCTGTGTCGCGCGTGGTCGCACGTGACGGGCAACCGGTAACAATAGCCTTTGTCTGGCGGTGGACGCGGACCCCCCGATGCCAGATCCCTCCCATCATCCCCCGCGCTCCCTTCCCTTCCCAACCTCTTTCCTGCCGAGTCGACGGAAACAACCTCCGCACAACGAAGGCTGTAATTACGGCGAGCCTCGTCACAACGACCCCCAACAGTCATTAGGCCTCGAGCGCCACGGGCACCACTCCCTCGGAGACCCCTACACCCCCTCCCCATCCCCATCCCCCTACACGTCACCCTCGATAGAATGAATTGCCCGCAGCTGGCGCCAGGAAATCGATCGCCGCCAAGGATGTTAGTGCAGTGAGGGTTTCATCGGGTGAAACGCGAGTCGGCGACGGGCATATAACCCCTACCCCTACTACAACCCCTACCTTTCTCCAATTTTTCTTATTTTTAAAATTTTTATTTCTTAACTCCGACTACTGCAAAAATCGATTTTTAGTCTTTGGCTAATCTACGATCGGCTTGTCTCTCATTCATCCCTTCACTCGTTGCCCCCTTTCCACCATCCCCGCCGCTTCGATTTTCGTCGCGAGACTAAGTTCCGTCGCCGGCCTCTTTGCTTCCGGCCACATTAGGCTAATCAAGGAATGCATACCTCCCTCTCTCTCCCCCGCTTTCCTCTCTCAAGCTGAGATAATGAGGTCGGTGTAAAGAGGGGAACCTTGTCATATGTCGAGGACAAGCAACGCTGGCGTCTGTCCCCGCAACGGGAGGAGAAGGAGGTGGTGGAGGAGGGAGAATAGCCGATTGGGAACGCACCATCGAACCAAGTACGTTCCCTCGGGGGGAGGACGGCGTCTCGGAGTAATGGATGACCCACCCACGCCCACCTTAGTGACGTCAGTGAATTTATTCTCGCCAATCCTTTCTTATTCTTCGTCTTCCTCCGTAGGTGGAGTGGACGATTCCTTGTCCGGAGGGAGGAAGTGCATTGTGGGAGATGTTCCCAAACCTCGTTACAGCGACCTTGGGTTGGAGTGGGCGTGGTTGCGCACCTGCCGAATTGACGGACTAAGGTGTGGCTAGTTTTCTACGAAATGACCTCGAAGAGATTCGCCCACGTGAAATTTCGGTGCAACCACAATGGTGGACATTTAGCCTCGAGTGGAGTCGGGAAAAAAAAAAATCTAAAGAAATTCTTCTTCTTCTTCTTCGAACGCTATCGCTTCAGGTAACGCTCAAAGGGGGAGTAGGGAGAAATGAAAGGTGAGTGCAAAAGACAACTCCCCACCTTCCCCTTCCACCGTCTTGGCTCGGCGTTCCTTCTTCCTTTCGGTCACGCGCGTGCAAGTCGACTACACGTGGTCATGTATTATTAAAGAGACGCCTTCGGGGACGAACGCGGGTCTCTCGGCTTAAGACGCGATCGAACGGTGGACGACGAAACAAAACACCCGCGTGTTTTATTTTGTTTTTTCTCCCTCCCACGCATATCCGAAATTTTGGACCCCTCGATCGAGGAGGAATGTTCTTGTCTTATTTTTGTGTTTGCGACTTTGCTCGATAAGAAAATGACCTTTGCGTTTTAGGTTTGAGGTTTGACCTTTACCGTGACCTCTAAGAGTCGAGTCTTAAAATGTTTGGAGAATGCGATTAAATTTTTGATTGATTTGTTTTCGAGGTATTTTTGCGGTGACAAATTGAATATTGGGATTTAATCGTCGTCGAGATTGGAATATTTTTCACTTCCCAACTCCTCCCACGTGGTTCTCTCGCTTTACACGATTGGCGCTAGAATCGGCTTCAATTCCGCCACATTTGAAAATGATTTCTGCTTTGCCTTTTCTATCAACTCGACGCGCAAACACGTGCGCGCAAAACAAATAAATAAACGAAGCGAACGCCGATCGAAACGTACATCGAATCCATTCCGCTTTTTGACGCCATTTTAACTAACGACAAGTCGATATCTCACCGACCGATTGATTTTTTTCCCCATTTTCTTACCAACAAACCAACCAACACCAAAAAAAAAAAATTTAAATAAAATCGTACGTACCACTGGTGAACTGATTCGGCATCCGTCACAATCGCAAATCGGCGGATGAACGGCTAAAATCCCTTTGGATAAAAGTAATTTCATACTTTTCCCGTGATGACGAATCGACCTTTTCCAATCTTTAGCCGTTTCTCTTCCGCTGATATATTGAAACTCGTTGGGCGTCAGCCACATGCCGTTAAAAAAAATACACGGTCCTTTGCTTCCTTGACACAGACGAGATAAATATAACAATCCTTGATTATCACCACATTCGACTTCCAAAAGCACGTCTCCATCTTTGTAAATCGGTCGCAGGTAATCCTCGTACATGCTCATGTCCACGTACGGATAAGCGACTCCCGCCGCCGCCGATAGAGCAGCCGCCGTGGCTTCGTCGATAGCCGAGCCGGCGACGGCGGAGCAATCGACCGCCACCCCGCTCGCGACACCCGCTGCCGCCGCCGCCGTCGCCGCGTTTCCGTGAATAGAAACGAAGCCGCCGTTGTTGTTATTGTCCTCGGCACGAACGGCGCGGCGCACCGTCGATGACCCCGCTCGTTTCGCGGGTCCGCGACTCGTCATTTTAGTAGCACGACGTTGCGGGTCCTCGGCCGCTGATGGCCGAGTCGGCCCCGATCGTTTCGACAGATCCACGGTGTTGGCTAAAGTGTCCGCTTCCTTCTTTGGCGTCTGCTGTGGCGAGTGTGCGGTCACCTCGTCACGCCGATCGCTACTTCTCCGTCCGCTCTTTCTCTTTCTCTTTCTGTCTATCTCTCTCTCTCGTTCTCTCTCCGTGCGCGTCGTCGCCGCTAGGGCTTGGCGCGCGCTGACCCACTTCGCAGGGGTCGCCAACGAGGGGTGGTGAGGGGTGGCGAACTCGCGAGGAGAGAAACGGCGTTGGTGGAGACTGGAGAAACGACGACCTCTCCTCCCCCCTGCCTCGGCCCTCACGGCGAATGGCAAATGAGCGCCGCCTATCCTCCTCCTCCTCCTCTCTTCTTTCTCCCCCTCAACCCACTCACCCCTCCTCGTTCGCCGCGTGCTTCCGGTCAAAGGGCGATCGTCGCGCCGCCGTGAGTTCGACCGCGCGGAGGAAGCAGACGACGCGCTAACAGTAAACAAAACGAACGCACGTGTAGAATGACGTCATCGTGACGACGACGAACGTCGAACGACGATCATGTAAACGACGGTGTGGAAAATCGAAAATCAACTTTCGTCGTCGATCCGCGTTTTCGTCGTCATTAGGCGTAAGTGGCTCGGTTGCGACTCGCGTTCGCCGTCGTTCTCTCTCCGCGGATGACAGGGCGAGTGTGATAGCGCACGCATCCGGTGTTCCCGCCGCGCCTCGCTCACGTGACCCTCGGGCGCGCCGCCCGTGACCATGGTGATAGACGCGACCTGTCACCTCACTCCGCCCGCCTCTGCGTCTTTCTCGACGATTCCTTTAGCGCCGCCCCCTCGTCCCCGCTCGGCATCCAGTATCCACCCCCTTATTCCTTCCCCTTCTTTTTTTCCTCTTCTTCTCTCTCCCCCGCGCATTCGACCGACGCGGACAACGGACGCTACTTCACCTTCCTCCCCGATCCATACATCCACCTACTCGGCGTTCCCGTGGCTCTCTTTCTTTTTCTTTCTCTTTCTTTCTTTCTTTCTTTTCTCCTTTTTTTCTCTTCCTTTCTTTTCTTGGTCGGTCGCTATAATCCGACACGGGTGCGTTGTAGTGAAAACCAGGTCACGTCCATCGTCGGCAGCGAGTGTTGCAAAAGCCCATCAAATGAGCTTCACTCTGATTGGTCGCCCCCGTCCATGGTTTTAAAGGTTGAGAGCGATAATTAAAGAGAAGCAGACTTACATTTCCTTTTAGACTGCGGAATTTGTACTATCGAATAATTTGTCACACTTTTTATTTTTATTTTTATTTTTACTCCCCTTTAAACAATTTTTTTTCTTCTTCTAATCTGTTGCTCGTCGGTGTTTATTTTTTTTACTAAACGGCGTCGTTTTTTTTTTTTTTTTTTTCCCCACCAATTCGATTTTTTTCCCGCTTTTTCGTCGTCGTCGTGTTTTTAATGAATGAAAATTTTTAATAAATTTCATTTTTTTACCAAATTCCAAAAAACTCAAGTTTTAATTTTAGTAACGTAACGTTTTGCGGTGCGTTTTATTTCGTTGTTGTTGCGTTCCCAGCTCGGAACTCATTCTACTTGGCAATCGATCAGTATTCGAACACCGCCGTCGCTACTCCCACGCGAAGCAGCGCCGCCGACCTCCCTCCCTCCTCCGTCCGCGTCCTTCTCCCACCACCCTCCCCGTTCCCCGTTTTCCTGGCAACGACCTGGGGGCAGCTGAGAGCCATTCGTGCAAGTGTAGGGGGGAGAGAGAGCGGAGCAGCGGGGAAAAAGCTCTCCGCCATCGCCGCCTAGTGACAGGGTGGGGGGAAATCCGTCCATCTCAGCAGGGGGCGGGGGCGCACTGTCTGTGGCGGGGTCTGATTCATTCTCTCGCTGCTTCTTTCTCTCGTCACCAGGGGACTTTTTCACCCCCGCCGCGAGTGCGGTTCCACGCACACACGAAATGCTACGATGACGGAGCATCTGCTGTTGATGCGTCATCCTCCCCTCACTCCCCCCTCGGCTCACGTGACCTGACTCGACCGAGCCGGATGGTCAACAGACGATGTCAGAACTCAAACTCACCTGAGATTGGATTAATTAAAACCCGAAAAAAGGGAGAGTAGATTGGGTCAACCAATTTTTTTACCTGCGGCCCGTAATTCGTGTTGCTAAAACAAGGGACAACGTTCTATAGTCAAGTGCGCAGGCGCCAGTGTCTTGGTTGGCGCCACCTTTCCCTCAACACTCCTCCCTCCCCCTCATCATCCCCTGTTCCGTTGTCCGCGCGTGCGCTTAGAGAACGCGTGCGTGCGTGACTGCTTCGCGAGGACGCGTCGGGGCTCGTTAATATCGCGGGGGGAGCGGGGAAGGGAGGGGTCGGCTAAGTTTAGCCTCCAACGCAGAACCATTCTCCCGCATCCGGCTTCGCTGGAGATGAAGGAAATACAAGAACAACGCCGCCTCCTCGTTTCCCCTCCTCCGCCGTTCGTGGGGGTCTCCTTCCGAGGAGCCCAAATCTCTCCGCTACTCTTTTAGACAAACACGCTCTCGACGTGGTTAGATTCGACTGACCCCTTTCCAATACATCCCCCTCATTCGTTTTCTCCTATCTCGCAGCCGTCGGCCTTACTTTCCCACCCACTCAGCCATCCGCGCACCCTTCTTCCCCGAGGGGGAATTCGGCAGATGCCTCGCTCTGCTCCCCCCTTCGCGAACGAAGTGTGGCGAGTTGAATTTCGTCATCGAGGTTCTTACGCCGCTGGAACGCATCGAGGCCTTAAAATAAATCCAGCGAACGCTGACAGTTTCCCCTGATGCGGAGTTCCGCCCACTCCCCGACCCACCGAGTGAGTCGGCGCTGCCACGACGAGTCCGGAGATTGCCGCCAGGCGGAGCGCGTTAAGGTGTATGACCCCGCGTTACTATCATCAGTCGGTGCACCCTAGCAACAGAAAAAGTTCCGTGCAGTCCGTTCGGCTGTGTGAAAACATTTAGGTATTAACGACCTTGGTCACATTTCGAACGTGGCGCCAACCTAAAAAAGAATCGTCGTCGAAGGCTCGAAGCGCGTTGATCACGAGTCGAATTATTTATTAACTCGGAGGAGGAGGAGGAGTGAAATTAAAATGAACCCCCTTCAAGACGCTTTCCTGCGAAGCGTCCGTGTAGAGTGAGGAAGATTGATGTTAATTCGAGATTTGTTTCATTTTTTTTTACAGTATTTTAATTCCGAGTCGTTTTCCACTCGGTCATCGTCGACCTGTCTTCGCGCCACCGAACGCGTTCGTTGAATCCATATTTTACGCCGACATCCTCGGTCGACAAACGGGAAATTTATTTCCAGGTCGCTTTAAAACGTCGAAAATTTCTTCTTGATTTTTACGTACACTAAAAGTCCAAAAATTAGAACTACTTGAGTTTTCAAAAAAAAGTCCGGATTTTCGAGTGGACAACCCGATAATCCGGACTTTCGGACCTGTCCGAAAATTTTTCCTAAAAATCGAAGTTTTATCAAAAATTTTTCCTAAAAATCGAAGTTTTGTCAAAAAAATGTCCTAAAAATCGAAGTTTTGTCAAAAAAATTTCCTAAAAATCGAAGTTTTGTCAAAAAAATGTCCTAAAAATCGAAATTTCACCAAAATTTTTCGTTAAAATTACTGTCTTAGAACCCGGAATATTCGATAATCCGGATTTTCGGAATTTCATTGTACTTAAAAATATTAGTTTTTAACTTTTTTCCTCCCAAGTTGTTTTTAGAGTGTTTTTGTATTTTGTTGATTGCGCGAATGTTTGACGACGTCTGCTCGATTTCTTGCGGGGTGCGACGACGAGAACGTCGCCAGTCTGAGGGGTTTGTCTAAATATAAAGTGCGTGGTCGTTTTCTTTTCTCCGTTCTTAGCCTGGTGTAGGGAGCGCCATGTGCACGGCGCCGACGAGTGAGGGTGGCGTCGGCTTACACTCAACAGAAATTGGAATCTTTTCTCACAGTGTTCGTCTGTCACACTTCTCATCAAGTTTGTGGCGCGAGTGAGATGGGGGAATTGTTTGATGTTCAAAATGGACATCCACTTTGATAAAGAGTTATAAGACGGAGAGAAGTGCTGTTGGTGGCCCCACTGCGTCTGTTGTTAATTAAGCATCGTGGCCACCTCCCTCCGGCCATCGACTGCGCCGACGATGGAAGAGAAGAGAAGAGAAGCTTTCGTGTGGCAAGGAGAGAGAAAAGGAGAAGGAGGGAGAGGGAGAGAGAGGGGGAAAAAGGGAAGGGAGGTGTTTCCATCACGAAATTAGCGACAGACGCGAGCCTCGGGCCTAAACGAGTCACGTTGTCCTTCTCTCGTATCTGTGGATTCTTTTTTTCCTTTTTTCGTTCCCAGATAAGCCTAACGACGCGCATTGTATAAAACGAGTGGAATTAAATATTTTTTTCCGTTTATTTAATTTCGGTTTAGTTATTAATTTCGTGGTCAGTTATGTAAATGTTTTTGTTTTTTTTATTTACAGTAGTAGAAGTCCAAAAATCCGGATCACTCATTTTGCTCATTCCGGATTTTTAATTAGTAATTTTACGAAAATTTTTGATAAAACCTCGATTTTCAGGAAATATTTTGATGAAACCTCGATTTTCAGGAAAAATTTTGATGAAAATTTTGATAAAACCTCGATTTTTAGAAAAAATTTTGACAAAACTTCGATTTTCAGGAAAAATTTTGATGAAAATTTTGATAAAACCTCGATTTTCAGGAAAAATTTTGATGAAAATTTTGATAAAAATTTTGATAAAACCTCGATTTTCAGGAAAAATTTTGACAAAACTTCGATTTTCAGGAAAAATGTTGACATTAGTTCAGGTCCGAAAATCCGGTCTTTTTTCAAAACTCAAATCGTCCGGATTTCTAGACTTTTAACTCCATTTTAAACTTTCCTCTTTAAACGATTTTATTTTTTCGCTCGCGAACGTCCCTTTTTATTTTCGCTTACAACGATCGAGTCGCTTTAACCTTGACCTTGAATGAGAAAATAATTGTTTTATCATCGAATTAAGTCAACTCCGATTATTTTTTTTCCCGTTTATCTTTCTTCGAACTCCGTTTTCCTTTTCTAGAACATTTTTTTTTTTAGGCGAGGGGGCAGTTCGTGTTTTGACGATAAATTTTTTTCTTTCTCCTTCGTACCTCGTCCTCTATGTTTACCACCCCCCGGGTGCCATGGAAATTCTCCGTCTCACCGTCCCTCGAACCGGGCTTCAATAATGATAAGTGGGCGAATCCATTTAGTGCACGCGCTCCTTTAATCTGCTGGCGGGCGTCTCGTGTCTCCCTGGTGAGTTTGGTGCGGGGGTGGATGGATGGGTGATGTGCGTGGCGACCGCGTTTCCCTCTCCGTGCCGCCGAGTGTCGTCGCCTCGTGCATCTCTGGTCGATGCCGGGGGGAGTTGGTAGTTCGGCTGCGCGCAAATTACTACTTCTTTCCTCTTTCGCCGACGCCGCCGCCTCACAATTTTAATTTCGCGGGCACCAATTTCTGTTTTTTCCCCTCTACTTTTTTCACCGGTCGTCGGTGAAGGAAGTAAAAGAGTTGAAATTGGATCGGTTGATTTGTATTTGTTGGTGTTGAGAATGTTGATCACCACGTGTAGTGCGTGGCGAGTGGAAAATAACGAAGATTAGTCGCGACGAATTCAGCTTGACTGACTGCCCCCTCCTCTCGGCCTAAACTCCGGCGACAATAAATAATGGAGCTCGGGGCTTATCGGTCACGTTTCGGGGGCGGAGGCCCAAAGCGCCGCCAGGCGTCCATCTAGCGCACGAACCTCTCGGGGGGAGAGAGAGAGAGGAAGCAAAGTGGTGAGCAAGGTGGAACAACACAAAGATGGCTTCGCTCTCTTTCTCTTCGTCGTCGCGTAATTTTTATTTCCTTCTCTTCTCCTTTTATTAATTAATTATTGACGAACGACTGAATAAATTATCAGATTTTTATTAAAATTTTCTTCCGCACTTCTTTTCATCTCGCTTTCCCCTCTTCACGGTCCCTCCACCCAGCCGCCAGAAAGGTCGTGGAGAGGTCGCGAACCCAATGGCGCCATCGTGCCCGTCTAGCCCGACGACCATCCACCCCCACGCCCTTCACTTTCGCTCGACCGGTGGCCGACAACGAGCGAAAGCCATGTTGGGGCCGTAGATGCCCTCGTGCAAAATATGGCGGACACGCGTCCCGTCGTTCGTTTCCCACGCTTAGCACGTGCAGAGAAGAAGGAGGAAGAAAAAAAGGGGGGAAAGGGAGGATCGGGGTTCATTAGGCGAGCAGTGCCGAGAGACTGAGTGGGTTGAGTGGCAAAGAGACGCCGCTCAACTCGACAATCTTTCTCCCGTTATCGAACGCCTTTTGTTCGAACGTCTCAAAAATGACGTTGATAGTGGTCGAACGAAATGCGGACAATTTTTTTGTTTGTTTCCTTACGACCATTTTTGTTACGAATGAAATCAATTAGAAGGCAAAGAGTTGAAGACTCGAAGTAGTGTCAATTACATCCTTTGATGAGGTCTAATTATAAATTACGAATATTAATTAAGACGCGTTGATCTCGTTGACCTTTTGTTGCGCATCTTTTGCTCATTACTCGGAAATGAAAGCGAAGATTAGAAAAGAATTTCTCCCCCCTTAAAAAAAAAAAAAAAAAAATTCAATGAGACGAGAATTCTCCTCGCGCGTTTCTCTCTCTCCTTCTTCTTCTCCGTCTTCCTCCCCCCGATACTCGATAGTGGTTTCGCCCAGGCGGCCCACCAACTTCTCTTTCCCGCCCTGATGAGTTTCGCCCCTCTTGGGCTCCCTGCCGTCGGGAGGCTTCCCTTCCCCATCGCCCTCAATCACCCCCGCATCCCCGAACCCACGGCGTAGGGAATTCGCTCTCTCTTAATGAAGCCCGATCCCCCTCCCGTCGGTCAGCTAGGGGCGCCCGTTAATTGCGCGCGCAGCCTCGCGTGAGCGCCGGAAATGTGTTCGTTCGCCCGGAAGAGGGCGTTCGCTGTCTTCGACCATCGGTTGGCGGCATTTGGATCGTTGACGCGGAAGAATACAGTCGACTCGACAGCCAAGAATTTTTTTTCGCCTTCCCCGTACTTTGCAGTTGTCTGCCTGACCTCCGACGGATGGTGCACATGCGCAGTCAGCAATCCACCTTTTTGTTCTTCCCCACGGGCGCCGACTCCGCCTACACGACCTACTCGCTCCTTTGCCTTTTTTCCTCTTTTTCTATCTATCTATCTCCGTCCCCTTCCTCCTCCCTCCTCCACCTGCGTCCAACCCAAGGCTAGGTCAAGCTTGGATGGACGTGACACGAAGATGCATCCATCCGAACAACGAGACCGTAGTTTCGCTCATACGACAAAGTGCGCTGGAAGGAGGGGAGAGAAAAAAGTCTCGTTTAAAAAAAAAGAAAACCAAAAAGAATATAGAGACGACACTCTCGTAGCGTAATCCTTTTAGAATCACAGTCAGTATTCTTGCCCAAATTGGGAATCCTCTTCCCACTTCCCCAACCCCCTCATCCCGCATCTCTTGCCGCCAACAACTAATGAAATAGCGTCGCCGTCTAATGAAATCAGCGCGTGCACTGCACGTAGAACTTGGGTCGCCGTCGCTGAGGCAACGCCAACGCTATTCCTTGATCAATCCCTTCTCCCCTCACGTGAATCTCATCCCCCGCTTAATTATGACGTGACCCGAGGGATTTAATCGTCATCTAAGTGTTCACGCGATGAACAACATCCATTTTGATGAGCGATCGTTTTTTAGTTTAATTTTAATTTTTAAACTTTTTTTTCAAATAAGTTTAGGCATATCTTTTTCTTTTAAACACTTCCTTTTTTAGGAGGGGGGAACGAGCGAGGGGTTGGTGCGTGAATTCTAGAATTGGATTCGGATCTTAAAAATATCGTTAGCGCTCCAAGAAAGAATGGCGTGTGTTGGGGTGTAATGAGGAAAGTGAAAAAGTGATTGCCACCACATAATAAAAAACCAAAGAGGAGGAAGAAGAAAAAAAGAAAGAGAGAGAGAGAGAAAGAGAGAACAAAGGTGTTTCTCTCGTCTCTCATTGGTCACGTGCCCCGTCGAGGCCTCTTCTTCTGCTACGATAACATCAGGACGAGGCTTGTGAAGAGGGTCGCCCTCCAACTCCCCCGAGGTGCGGCCACTCCCCCGAGTCGACCCCCTTCTCCGCGAATGGTTTATTACCCTGCGGAGGAAGGGAGAGGGTGGGGGAAGGAGGAAAGAGGGACGCCTGCCTGCGTTGCACATGTCAAGGCGGTCGCCCTCCGGGGTCCGTGTCCTTCCGCACGCGGGCGGAGCACGGAAAAGAAATGATTCTAATCTAGAACAATTCACGCTGGCTAAAGAAAAAAGCTGGGGAAAAGTTTTTTACTGCTTTTTTCGAATTCCCTTTTTCTCTCTTTTCGTTTTGCGGCGCATGCTCAATTTGGAAGGAGGCTTAAGTTATAGAATGAATAATTTGGATGTTGTAGTTAATAAGATTTAGTTTCGGTGGTTTGTGGTCTTCTTTATTTTACTCGCTTTTCTTTAATTTTTAATTTTCGACGCGTGTTTGTCACGTCGATTAAAGCGCACGAACGCCACCTGGACACCGAATGGGGAAGCGATCGCGGCGGCAATAAACTTTAAAAGCGAAACGGTCGTTCGATTTACATTTCGACAATAATTTTCTATTATTTGTCGCTTGATTACCGCGAATGTTTAAATTGTCGCGTTTTTATTTTCTGCTTTAAACTTATTTTATTACGCCGAATTTTAATTAACCAATTACTATTTTATTTCTTTTCGGATTAAACAGCTTCCCGAAAATGCATCTGGGGAACTACGCGCCACTCAACTATAATAAAAAGGTAAGTCTTTAATTTTTTTCATTAATTTACACCGAAGGGAATATTTTTTTTACTTGCACCTAATTTGAGTGTCGCTCTCTAGCGATAGTTTGGTTAATTCGATTTTTACTCGACGAACGCGCCGTTGGGTCGTGAACGGTGCTGACATCTAGCGATCAAGATATAAATTAATTTCAGCGACAAAAACTTTCTCGTGCTCCCCTTTAGAACGCGAGTTCGTTTACAGCGCGATTGATATTTGACTCCCTTTCTTCACAACACCATATTAAAACTCCGTTACAACGCGTCCCACTATGTTCCGCGGCCAAATTTTTGGGGTCCCAACCACCGTGTTACATCGTCCTCTTTCGCTTATTTTCAAAAGCGTATACCTGTACATCAGAAACCAATTACGTCGTCTGTCATTTTTAATTAAATTACACAGGTTCTAATTCTGGACCAATCTCCGTTCATCCTTTTAAACTTTTCTTAGATCGAATCCCAACCTCCAAATTTATTCTTTCATCTCGAAACCGTGAATCTTGCTCTCCGGCCGTTCTCCTCTCAATATCGTCGGAAAATGAAGTGTCTAGTTGCTGAACTTCCTTTCCCGCTTCCAAAATTCTTGGTCGCTCTTCTTCCTCCTCCTGTCTTTCTCTCTCCGCTTCCGCTTCTTCCTTGATTCGTTTCAATTTCCGTTTCGCGTCTCTTTTGTCGGCATGCGTTTTATTGAAGTACGTGAGAATATTCAGAAAAATTTCGTCAATTTCGAATTGTTTAATACGTTATCTCCTAAAAATTACAATTGATTTGATATTGTAAACTATAAGCAAATAAATTTTTTTTGGTGCTGTTGACTTTATGTTCAAAGTCAATTTTATTCGTGTTCTGTCTTTTCAGTCTCGTTATGTTTGTATTGTCAAGTCGACCGATGTCGCTTGAATTGTCGTGTTTGTATGTATGTGTGTGCGCGACTCCGACGGAAGAAAAAAAATTGAGGTGAAAATAAAAGGGAGCTTAAAACAGGTTTTTTTTCGTTGTTAACTTGTTAGAGGTGAAAATTATGATTTATGAGTAATGTCGAGTGGGATAAGAAAGATGGACAGACAGAATGAAAAAGAAGTGATAAATGAATGAGATAAGTTGATAATGAAAAGACATTTTTAAGGAGTGGTCTCACCCTCCGTCTGGGTTGAGGAGAAAAAAAGGATTGAAACTGATTAATCGATCGAAAAAGACCGACATTGATTCTCTTACCCTACAAAACGAGTTCTCTAAGAGCGGGAAGACAGTTTGGTTTGTAAATCTCGTCGAAAGCGTGATTTTTAAAATTTTAAGTGAAAATTAAATTTTTCATGTCCACCAAAAAATTCGCCCTTTCTGAACCCCAAGTTGCGTGAACCTAGGTATCACTACCTCGACCGTTGCCAGGCCGCGAGTGGCATCAAAGAGTTTGAGCATCCCCTGCTTTGTATATACCCAGAAAAATAAATTTGCCGTCACCTGCGTTCGGTTGTTTGACGCCCTCGCACAATGATTACGCGTCAACGAGCATCACTCGTTCGCGACTCTCCCACCACGCCCTCGAGGGCACCTCTCCACTAGTTCGCACTGATCGAGGTTCGCGCGTTTGAGTATAGAGCGAGCCACCATACGTATGACGTCATTTCGGATGCGATTTCGCGTATGAAACTGCGTGGAAAATGACGTTCAGAGGGCGCGATTCCGTCGAATAGCTCTAGGTGTGAACCGAGCATTAATCAAGAACCTACTTTTCACGAGTTGACAACCCAACCCCTTGCTTCCTCCCGGATCAGCGAGCACGCCGAGCTCAAAGTGGAAAATAGAAAACGAAAAGGGAAACGAGCGCTGTCGTAACACTCATTAGTACCCTACATTTAACATTTTTCCCCAATCGATTTTTAATTAAAATCCAAACGTGATTGAAAAATTCTTTCCACTCGCAACTATTTTTTCTAGTTTTCTTAATTTTTTTTCTTTTCTCGATTCGTCGTTAATTACGATCGAGTGAAAGTAATTTTAATTACTCCGTCGTTTTCGCCGGATTTGGTTTTAGATTTTGCGCTTTACATATTTTTTAAATCAGGAAAATATTTTGCGAGAGTATGAATGTAGAAACTAGGTCTACACCAACAAATGGAATTTGTAGAGCACAAACAACAATTAATTGCCACAAGTACAGACGAGCGTACACAAATGGTGAGTTAACCAAAAATATATTAACAGAGTAGTTTGTAACAGCCACCATTTACTTCACAGGAAAAAAATTATGCCGGGCGATTGAAAGAACATGATGACAAGTCGGAAATTGCGGTGCAAGATCACAACAAAATAATTGTAAGTTAACTAGATTCATTAAAACATACGAAGTAGCAATTTGGTTTTACTAATTTTAAAAATATTAGGCTGATATTCGTCAGGAACAGTGTACCGTGGAGCAAAAACTGGTGAGTAAGAAATAATAATTTTTTGAGATCAAATATTTAAATTGAAATTATACGAGCTGCTGGATAAAGAAAAACAACTCCTTCTTCACGAAAACCAACTCACGTCTTTGCGTATCTCTCAAATTTCGTCGGTAATCCCGATTCCCCATTTTTTTTCTTAGGACATGAAGAAAAAATCAAACAGCGAAGTGCAACCAGAACGCGAGGGAGAGGCAGACTACGAAAAAAAGCAACTTAATTTTAAATTCGCCATTTTTAAATTGTTCGTTATATTCATGTGACGGTCCACTTATTAAGTTACGGTATTTAATTTATAAACACGAAGAGTTGCACCAATTTCTCCTCCTTCTCCCTTCGTTTCGTGTAATGGATTATCCCATGGCACACGACGGGGATTACGTTCCACGCCCCGCTAGGAGGATGGGTATAAAAGCCGGTGCAACGAGGTTCTCTTCGTTTATTGTAAATTTTGGAAGTATAAAGGACGTTTTACAAAGCGTTTTTGCGCGTTTAGAATCCTCGGAATACCATCCTCGTAGACAGTGTCCGAGTTGTCTACGTTAATTCTGACGGACCACCGCGTGATCTGTGATTTTCGTTAAAACTGTTTTAGTGGATTTTGAAGCAGACGACGTTCCATCCAGTTTTGCGCGTAGCCGACGGTCAAAGTTTCTATTCACGGTTACCCGTGTGTTCTTCTATTTATTTATTTATCGCCTTTAAAGTGAGTATTTGTGTCGAGAAATCACGATATAATTCTATGGAATTCTGTAACATTTTTCGTGGTCGCATGTGTATGTTTTCTATATTTTGATTTTTTTCTAATTACACTTAATTTATGTGTTACTTTTCCTCGTTGAGTTTCGTATTTTTCTTTTGTTTTCTACTGTAAATTGCTTCGCGAAACAATGGTTAGAATATTAAATTCTATCCGTAAACGTCTCCGACGTCTTATCAACCTGAGGAGACATCATTGAATACCAGTAGCGATCAAAAAGTTATTGCTGATTATTTCATAACTACAGTTAAGGAACTTGGAGGTTGCCCATTGATCATGCGAAGTGATACGGGCACCGAAAATGGCCACATTGAAATAATGGAGAAATTCTTGAGATGGCACGGCAATGAATCACCAGTTAGCAGCTGTTTTTGTATCGGAAAAGCACGTCAAATCAAAGAATTGAGTCGTGGTGGGGTCAACTGCGAAGAGAAGGCCAATTCTGGATAAAGAAAAAAAACTTCTTCTTCAAGAAAACCAACTCACGTCTTTGCGTATCTCTCAAATTTCGTCCGTAATCCCAATTCCCCATTTTTTTCTTACCTTGGGATTTATATATTTTTTTTTATTAGGACATGAAGAAAAAATAAAAAAGCGAAGTGTCTCCCTCGCCAACCGGAACGCGAGGGAGAGGAAGACTACGAAAAAAAGCAACTTAATTTTAAACTCGCCGTTTTTAAATTGTTCGTTTTATTCATGTGACGGTCCACTTATTAAGTTACGGTATTTAATTTATAAACACGAAGAGTTGCTCCAATTTCTCCTCCTTCTCCCTTCGTTTCGTGTAATGGATTATCCAATGTTATCAATCAAAATATTCAGTTGTGGTATTTTCTGATACAATATAAAAACGCCTCAATTGCCAAAAGTATGGGCCAATTGAAAGCCCATGGTGACAAGTGGGAAATTGAATTGGCGGAATATCCGAAAAAAAATGAAAGCTAATTAGATTCATTAAAACATTGTAACGATTTTACTAATTTTACAACTGACATAGGCCAATACTCTTGAAAAAAAAGTATCTTGTGGAACAAGAACTGGGAAGTAAGAAATATTAAATTATAGCAAACTAATGAAGAAGAACAGATTTAGCGATGAATAAGACAATGTTCGACTCAAGTGACTTCAAGAAAAGTTGCTGAATCAACTGCACCTGCACCCAGAAGCAAAAAAGTTGGTTGGAAAAAATTTTGGGTATTGAAATTTTTCGTAATTTTGATTGACATTACTGTACGCCAAGTCGCAACTCAGAGATATCGGCAGTAATACATACATGCTTTTTCAACGATTCCCCTTTTTTTTCCTACCTTCAGATTTATATATTTTTTATTAGGACGTTAAGAAAAAATTAAAAACCAAAGTGTCTTCTTCGCCAACCGGAACACGAGGAGGGGACAGGAAGACCACGAAAATTTGCAGCATAAAATTTTAAATTCGCCTTTTTTAGCTTATTCATTAAATTAATCCCCATCGTTATTTCGTGTTAGAACGAGTAAAGTGTCAGTTTAACGTGACGTCATAATTTAGCATATTTGCGCGTTACCAAGGTAACAATCATAGCTTGATAAACATTGATAACAATGCGTTCGCCAAATGGAGATATATGAGCTACTTGCGGACGAGGTAGAAAAAGAGGTGAACGACGAAACTCTGGCGCGAAAACAATGTGATAAGTCTGCAGCGGTTGGAGAACGTCAGAGGAGGAGAGGTCTGAATTGCGTCCTTCATCACCGACCATTGATGACCCAGTTTACGAGGAAACGGAGGAAATGGTTCAACCGAGCTCTTATCGCCCAGCAATTCGATTGCATACAGTACTCGATGAGATGCGGACATTCAACGAGTCTAGACCCACCATTGAAGAACGTGCGCAGCGATGGGAAGACCATCTTCAGACGGTGATTCACCTTTTGACCACTTCTGAAGGACCTCCACACCATCATCAAGTGTGGATTGCTAACTGGTCACTGCGGTCGAATATGTTTCGGACCACTCGCGACCATTTGGCATTATCTGCTGCCTGGGGTGGAAAATACTCTGTCTTATCTCGAACGACGAGCACCGAGATCCACGCGTCTCTCAAACGCCCAAGGATTTCGGGATACCGACGCAGACATCGCTGTTGCCTACCCTTCTCACCCGACTCCGACTTATGGCTTTCAACAATACGTCAGGATATCGAGACAAGCACGCTCTGCGCAGACGTTCAACGTTCCAGTCGCTCCAGTTCCCACACCAACCATGAATCAGGAGCCCAAACCCGTCGAACTACTATTCGCTCCACCAGACGAGGAGGAAGAGTGGGAGATGTTGGACGAATGCGCAGAAGAGACTGACGACGACGAAGAGCCAAACGACGAAGATCGAGGCGATTGCCTTATTCTTCATGAAGAAGACGTGGACTCGTTGTAAAAGCATATCCACGTCGAAGATATTTACCTTCTTAGGAATCAAAACACTCCCTTAAACTGCAAGTGGCAGTAATCGTGGGCAATACTCAATGGCTCGACAGGGAATAGAAGGGCGTCTCATTACATCTGAGATGCCACAAAGGGGTTGTTACGTGCCGTCTCTGCTCGAGTGTTCAACGAGGAAGGCAAGATGTTGCGAATGGCGGCATTTGAGGAGACCAACTAGTGATAGTGACTATTGAGGAGTTTAACCAATTAATGGACAAACACGCTGTGCGCACTGGTCGATTTGCGATGGAGCAGACAGTTACTCCACCATTCACGGCCTCGTATCAACCCAGTCGACCGGCAAACGTTCCTCCTCGCAAACCAAATGTACCTGCACTTACGTATCTGGAGAACCAAGCATCCAGTCCACGTCACGTTTCTGATAGCAGAGAGATTGCGATTTGCAACATTTAGACTTATACTTATCCCCAACGATGAAACCTGTCCAGTCTGCAATGGTTGGACGACTTTATTTGATACTGGTGAGAAATGTTTCGCGTGCAAGGGGCACGATTTCGTAGGACGTAAAGAATTTCACGATTGGAGCGCCGAAATTAAGCGAATTCGTCTTGGCTTTGAACCTTCGCCAAGATGGCCACGTGTCGAACGCTTCCACCGGTAATGCCCTGGTTACCGTCCATGTCTATGGTAAAACGATCCTCTAAAGTAAACCGCCAATACGAAGAGGACTTAGTTTTAAGAGGGTTTCCAAATAGACGACCCGAAGTGATTGACTTGCGTAAGTGGTGGCAACTAACTCGTGCACACATTGTGCGTCATTCTCACGTGACGTCATTACATAAGTCCCGCAGATTTTGTAAAAAATATATAAAATTATTACATTCTATGCATAAAAATTACACAAGTGTAAATTAAAATAATATTATTAAATATTAAAATTCTATCCAACAACCACGTGCAAAATTGGATTGTGCAGAAATAAATGTGGCTCCATCTGCTGGTAAATTTGCCAACTTCCGTACAATTTTTAAGAATACAATAGTTTTAAATTTAAAAAAAAATTTTATTTACTGTATTGAAAAATGTAATTGAAACATTGTCTTAATTTACGTCATCTTGTATCTCGTTCTGTGTTATTTTTCCTCGTTGAGTTTCGTATTTTTCTTTTGTTTTCTACTGTAAATTGCTTCGCGAAACAATGAATAGAATATTAAACTCTATCCGTAAACGTCTCCGACGTCTTATTAACCTGAGGAGACAAGAGACCCAGCCTCCTCCACGGATTCTTCTACAAGGACTGCCTCCTCAGGTATTTCAAAAGGCACATCCTACAACGATATCAGAACTCCGAGGAATCGGCAGTTCCCTGCAATCGAATACCGAGGACACGAACAATTGCAATTGGGTTGTACTGATTGTACACAGTACGTGAGGGAAAGCGTGGTTGAACAACCACCAAGTTAACACGTTAACACCTTATGGTATACTGTATTTATTATTGGGTGTTAGAAAGTTAACGTCGCTCAAATTACTGGGCGACTAAAAAATAAAAAAATTAGAATAGCAATGCAGATCACAATGCAATACCAGTATTTCTACAACAAGAATCCAAATTTTACAAAATTAAATAAAGTCTTTCTTCTTTACAAGTTTAAGTTCCCAAATGCAATCAATATTTTATAATCTTTTTCCAGTTAGGAATTTCGAGTGATGATTCAATGATGATTTCATACCAGTAGCGATTGAAAAGTTATTGCTGGTTATTTCATAACTACGGTTAAGGAACTTGGAGGTTGCCCATTGATCACGCGAAGTGATCTGGCAGGGCCGGCCTTAACCAAATGGCGGCCCTAGGCAAGATGTAAAGGCGGCCCTCCTCACTCCCACATCTGCGGACAGACCTTGAGGGAAAGAGTACGAACACTGGAAGGGGTGGGGTCCGCGCCGGAGGCCGAAAATTTTTGTTCTTATAAAGCCTAAAAAGAGTGTTGGGCAAATTTTTCCTAAATATTATGCCACCTCTATCGCCTGCACCTGCTCCTAGAAGCAGAAAAGTTGATTACAAAAAATTTCATTACCCAAAATTTTTTCCAATTTTGAATGACATGACTGTACACTAAGTCGCAACTCTGAGATATCGGCAACAATAAATACATGCTTTTTCCTCGATTCCCCTTTTTTTTTCTTGCCTTCAGATTTATACACAGTATTTTTTATTAGGACGTTAAGGCAACAACAGTCATCGATAGCGCAAAGCGTAATGTCAAATCGCGCGCTCAATTCTACAGTAACACTAAAATCTACCTGGTTGTGGTACAGAAAATAGATTGCCCTCGACGTTAAGGATTGACTTTGAAAAACGAAAATAATAGATATATAAAATACTGGTGAATGTTGAGAAAAGAAAAACAAAACTAATGGTTGACAGCGGACCTGATCAATCTGCTGCCGCCATCTTTGAATGAGAAAGACAGGGCGAGAGCGAAATCAGCGAATAACCTACGAATTTCGCCAAATGGAGAAATATGAGGAGATGCGCCAGCTATTTGCGGACGAGGTAGAAAAAGATGTGGACGACGAAACTCTGGCACGAACACAATATGACATGAGTTTGGTAGCGCCAGGAACAAAGGTAATCTATTCGGAAGACGAAACATGCCCAGTTTGCAGCGGTTGGAGAACGTTAGAGGATACTGGCGAAAAATGCTTCGGTTGTAGCGGTCACGATTTTGTGGGGCGAAAACAGTTCCATGATTGGCGTCGCGACATTAAAAAATTACGTTACGGAGCAGCTCCATCACCGAAGTGGAAGGAAATTGCCGCCAGTGATGCCGTCAACAGCAATGGCAAAGCCTGCCGCTAAAGTAAATCGCCAGTATGAGCACGACCCCGTTTTGCAAGGTTTTCCCCATCATTCCCCTGCGCATATCAAGCAGCAATTATTGGATGAAAGCAAAACCAGAGATGACAACGAGGACATGCGCCCATTTTTGAAACCCGCACGAAAGCCACAGGTTCTTACTTATCGTCAGGAGTGAGATATCAATCCTCAAAACATGATTTTTAAAACGTATGTTCAAGGCCGGGACGTCTGCTGCATCGCTCCGTTACCATGTGAACCAACACCAGAGCCACCGAAACCTACACGCACTTATCCAATGCTATCCAGTCCGCCACGTGTACGAAATTTCTCGCAAGAGCAGCGCAAGAAACCGCCAAAACTTACGGCGATTTTCCCCGCTACCGAGGTCAGTGAAACCGTAAGCATTGACATTAATAAAATAAGAGCGGAAAAAGCGGGGTTATACGCGAAGGGAAAGTACCAAAGAAAGATCCAAAGGAACTGATCAAGAAGCTCGAGAAATTTGCCCCGAAGAAAAGCGTCGCCAAAGGAAGCGAAAAATAATACAAATGTAAAGAATATTAAGAGCCATGCGATGTATATGGAGTCCAAATGATTTTGGACGATTGCGTTGCAACTCGTTCCAGGGAGTGACTTCTCCAATCTTTGCATCGACAATTGGGCTGGAGACTTTGGCTCCTACATGGCCAACTTCCGTCGTACAATTGAGCTTGGCATCGGGTCGTTACTTCGACTGCAAAACAGCCCTCGACAAATTCCGTGATCGAATCAGGCAATTTATGACCACGGAAGCAGGTCCCAATCACCAATACCGAGTTTGGCTGGCGAATTTGGCCCTTCGCGAAAACGTTATTAATAGCAGTTTTCCCCCTCACGACTCCATCAGTCTGTGGGCAAACGATGTTCCCAGTTCTCAGGAACTAGTGGAAGCCTATATGTGCCGGCGTCTACCACAAAATACACCGTACCTCAACGCGCTGGGGTACGGAGATGTCGAAGCCGAATTTCGAGCGGCATGTCTATTCATCCCGGGACGCTCCCCTCTAATTCCAGTCACATCGACGGTGTGATTCGTGCCGTCTCCGTGATAAAGTCGTCCCAACTAATTAGGTCACCCGGATATTTTTAAAACGTGTCGCGGCATTTTCAGAAACGGAACACCACCGAAATCTCAAAAATTTTGTTTAAAATTAGGACCATTCGATCGGAAAAATTCTAAATGCTATTTTGAAATTTTATTGTATTTTAAGAAAACCAAATCTTAAGACCGAAACTTCAAGTTTCGTCGTGGGAAAAGTACCGCCCACCGCCAACGGGATTAAAACAAAAATATTTCGTGACTTGTTCTCCATCGATGTGTCATTGACACCAACTCGCCAAATTTGCACCAACATTGTGACATCGATGCCACTTTGTCTCACATTCGGATAACATCGTTGCTTCGTTCCGCGGTCACGACTTTCGAACTAAGACCACATTTGCTTCGCCGTTCACCATAGAATTTGATTCATCGTCGCCAACGAGCTACGAAATCGGAGTTTGAACTCCATCAACAGGGTTTATACCCAATTTTACTTCGAGCGACGAACCAAAACGCCCTGCCGTGGTCGCGTTTCGTCACGAACCAGTGACCATTGAGGAGTTTAACCAATTAATAGACAAACACGCCGTGTGCACTAGTCAATTTGAGATGGAGCAGACAGTCACTCCACCATTCACGGCGCCATATCAACCCCGGCAAACGTTCCTCCTCGCAAACCAAATGTACCTGCACTTACGTATCTGGAGAACCAAACATCCAGTTCACGTCACGCTTCTGATAGTAAAGCAACTCAAGTACAAATGAACAAATTCGAGGTTGAACAATGTGAAACAGTAGAGTGCCGAAGATTTAACCAAATCTTCATTGCAAAGTTAACAATGAGCATGTCGTTAGTTTAGATATTTATTCGAGACCAAGCGAATCATCATATTTCAAATGCTACATAACGTCAATGACGAATTTAAATAGACGATTATTGTGACTAAGTGAACTGGACGTATTGACGTGACAAATGTTGATCAACGCACGATTTTTAAACGCTTGGCAATCAAGAAGAATGTTTGATGTAAGAAATTTACTACTATGGTAGTTAACAATTTTTTGGCAAAGGTGACAAAGATCATACCTCTATTTTAAACATTAAAACCAGGCTGTGATGAATATTTTATACAATTTATCACGTGGATTCACGGCATATAATAAAGAAAAATAAATTTCAAACAAAAGTGGCACACCAACAAGATTTACAAACATCAGCACACAAAATGAAAATTGTCAAGAACAAATAATTAAATTCTAACATCAAATTTTCATGTTTTTCAATAAATTTTTAAATTCTAACATCAAATTTTCACTTTACTTCTAACAAAACGTGTGAAATTATATCAATCTTATTAGAAAAAGAGAGACAAACAATGAAAACATGGCCGACGTTGTTTTGCGAACGTCGGCCAACTTAACCCTAACCACAAAATTTCGAATCGTCGCGATTCTCAACAGAAATCTACTCGGAGTGATTAAAAATAAACGATACAAATAATGTGGGATATTATCTAAACCCAAACCACCGAAAATTTATCGCCATAACCGCGATAAATACGCCATTTGAAACAGCAGCAAGTGCAGTGTGCTCGCTGTGTTTCGCCTCCCAATGGCGACGTTACGTCTTACGTCATCCTCACGTGACGTCACTACTTCAGTCCCGCAAATAATATAGAAAAAATGTAAAATTATTAGATTCTAAACAAAATAACACAAGTATAAATTAAAATAATATTATTAAATATTAAAATTCTATCCAACAACCACGTGCAAAATTGGATTTTGCAGAAATAAATGTGACTCCATCTGCTGGTAAATTTGCCAACTTTCGTACAATTTTTAAAAATACAATAAGAGTTTTAAATTTAAAAAAAAAATTTATTTACTGTATTGAAAAATGTAATTGAAACATTGTCTTAAGTGATTCGTTCTTTTACACCTAGTGCTCCTTAATCCAAGCTCGAGTCTCATCTTCTTTTCATTTGCCAACTTTCGTATTTTTGCGTTAGTGAGAATTTGTTTCTAATTTCAATTTCCATTTACCGGTACTTTTTTAAAACCAAAAATTAATTTGTCAATTTACAATCACAAAGCAATTTGTAATGATAAAATTTATTTGGTTGCTTGCCGAAATTTGTTACTGATTTTTATTAACACAATTTCACAACTTAATGAATTGCTACTGTTAGAAGAAAAAAATAAATAAAATTTGATATCAATAAATGGCAGCAAATAAAAATAAAAATTCAACTTCAGCTTTGATGATACAATAAATTTTCTTCCCGATGAGCAAATCCTTGCGACATCAATTTATTTGTTTCCTGCATTATTGACATTCATTATTTCATACATTAAGGAATACATGTTTCATACATTCTGACATGTATTTCCGGGTCCAAATTTTGTGCACTATCTTAAATCACGAACACGCGTTTCCTCTCATATTTTTAACAAATAATTTTTCAGTTGGTACCTCCGAAACGGAATCACCAAATCACGAGACGGTTAATTACACGACAAAAAATATACACTGAAAAACTGGATGTAACACAGAACAAAAAAGTAAAATTTTCAGTTAAATTTATACAATAATTTCAAATAAAAAGTTTCACAAAATAATATTCAAGGATGCGTGGCAGCATTGTTCATTTTGCAATAATTTTTAAACATCGAGGTCATCGGGCGGCAGACAAACAGAAAAAAGAACAAACATCACTATTAGGTTTAAAAAGTCGACTTGTAATCGCATTCGTTTCTTAACCCTAGATATGGTGAATTTGTTTAAATAAGTGGTCTAAACTCTGTCAACGGTCATTTTTTTTGCAAAATCATTAATTATTTTAAGCTCTTTTTAAAAATAAATCGTCTTTCAACTCTTGACACAAAAGCTGAAAACCTAATCTAAAACAATCTAAAAAAAAACTTTGGAAAGAATTACGGTGTTACATTAAGGTAGTCAATTACGCCAATTTTTCTGTCAATAATCAATTTGAGTGGTAAATAATAAAAGGCAGAATTCTGCATAAGCATTAAAACGTGCAAACAAAATGTAAGTTTTCTGATCAATCTGGTGGCAACTTGTGTTACCTTAAGAAATTGACAGTGCGCGTAGTTTAAAAAATTAAAGTGCACCGTAGGGCATAACTGGTTAACAAATTGTACTTTGCAGAAATATATTCGATAAACGTTAAAAATTCTCCAGAAAACTAATGTTCACTAGTTGGTAAACGTCAGTTATGGTAAACAACGACAACATTGTAAATCTAACAAATTAAAAACCGCATGCTTATTAAATTTTAGACATCATTTCACATGCTGTACACAATAACTAAACGAAATGATGACCAAGTGAACGGATTGCTCTTTACCTCCGAACAAATTACTTCTATAATCTATACCATACAAAATTGCCAACAAAAAATCACAACAACCGTATCTAAATTCCATTCAAGAACTTCCAGTGAGCCCCTACTGTTCCCACAACAGCAGGTAAATTTTTGAGAGTAGCGCCGTCTCTCTACAATCACAAAACTTAACCGCTAAGTAAATACGGTATAAACCAAAAATTAACAGTTTTTGTCAATGTTCAATTTTCATATTACCAAAACATTTTCAGTAACAAAATAAATTCTCCAATTTCAATAAACTTGACCAAAAAAAATCAACATGATAATTTCTTAGAATCAAGTTGAAAAAATTTACACAAATAGGAATTATCAACCGTAAGAATCAAAATATTTTCAATTTAATAATTATTCTGCGATGTACATTAAAATATTGACAAAATTCAATAAATACAACTTTTCATTTTTATGAAAAAATTCTTGCGACTACACTGGAGTAACACTGTACACTCTACACTCTACTTTTCACTGCACATTGATAAGATTTCCTTGATCACAAGATTTTAAAATAGACGAAAATAAATATTTATTGGACGTCACGTGACCACGCTACCTATCAGCCTCTAATGACAAAACTGTAGACATCAGCCGTCTTTCGATGATAAATAACAACAACGCTTGATCCAAACCACCAGCTGATCTTGCGACTTGATCAACGCGACTTCAACAAAGTTTGTTCTACCAAAAAACATAACTTCAACGACGAAATGGATTTTTGTACACTTCCCAGCGAAATCAAACTCGAAATCTTTTCTTACATGTCGTCAACCGAAGTAAAAACACGCGTGGCACCGATATGTCAAGAATGGTACGCAACTGCCAAACACCCATTTTTATGGAAAACCGTTGATCTTGATGGAACTACAAGTTCGCCACAGCATATGATCAAAATTCTCAAAAAGAAAACTATGGTTCGGACACTGACTTTTCGTAATGTGGATGATTTCTCGTGGTTAGATTTCGTACCACCGCTCGAAACTGTTAGAATTATGCGATTGCGCAATTGTAGTATAACCAAAACTACCGTAGAATTATTGAGGATATGTTTTCCACGCGTTTCGGCGATAAGTTTCGCTAATTTCGACGATAATATATTTGTTGAAAACGACGCTATCAGCCACGCTTTTGGTTGGATAAATTTAGTAAATATCTCGCTGAACTTGTGCTGTGAAGATTTAAATGATTTGTTTATCAGGATAGCCGAGGATTGTCCGAGGCTTAATAAACTTACAATACGAAGAAACGTCAACGTCGATATCTGTGAGAAGTAAGTACAGAAAATTTTAAGCAATTTTTCAGTAAATTCTGTTTTTGTGTATTTTATATTTTCCAGAGTGTTCATAAATTTTCTGGCAAAACGAGGCTCGATATTGCAACGTCTTTATTTTACCGGAATGGCTTACATCACTAGTGCTGGGTACACAGAATTACTAAAATGCAGGAAGTTGAGTGTACTGAACCTAATGAATTGTATAAACATGACCGACGAAGATTTTTCGGGGCTTTCTGTAATGTCACACATTTTCCGATATTTTGTCATATGACTTTTTAAGTAATCAAAGAACGTTGGCTCTTTGCAGAAATTATTGTCGTTAAGAGTCCTAACTATCCACAACGGAGTGAAATTATTTTCTCAAAATTTTACAACTCTGTTCGACGAAATCATTTTTCGAAGTCTGAAATTTATTTGTATTTCCCAATGTCCTCAATTCGATGTCAACGCGTTAAGAATCATCATCACACAGTAAGAGTGAAATTTTCGGTATTTCAGTTGAATATAAAGTTTTGATTCCGATCGTCCATTTTTCAGTTGTGCAGATATACGTGAAATATGTTTGTATTCACCAAAGGCAACTATTGAAGAGCTGAATTTAGTAGGAACAGACTATGGGTAAGAATTAAGAAGATGTTTATTATTATTATAAATACAATTCTATTGAATAGGTTTATTTCTTCTCAGGTTCGAGGTACGATCGAAAAGTAATATGATAACCCTGGATCGTATTGATAGCTAGTTACACGCAATTTGGGAAAATTTTTCTCTCAACGGTGAAAAATAATCGCTGGAAAGAACTGCAAAAATTATGAGTGCAAAAACAATTAACTTTTAACATTTACCAAAATCTAAGATTTTTCTTGACTAATCCAAATCTTGAACAGAAGTTAAAATATTTGAAATGTCTTCAGAGTTCATTACTGTCCAAAAATTATTTTCTGACAATTTTTCGACGCTACCCACATTTTAAAAAATTGAGTTTTTCAAATATTTTGGAATTTATTTTTGTTGACGCAAGTCATCTCCACATTTGAATTGCTTCGTTGGTATTATTTTCTGTGCATTATGGCTATTTTTATGTGTGTGGATTATATTACGCATTTTCTGTTTGGTTTTTCACCCGTCCAAATTTAAGAGAAATCCATCTGCAAATTGTACATCAGAAGAATTGCCAAACATTAATTTATTTATTAAAATATTTTAAAGATTTGTAAATAAACAAAGCCAATTAAAATAGAAATCACTCACTTTTAACAAAAATAAAATCAATAACTAATCACACTACTACATCGAAATATTCAACAAAATTCAAAAATAACTAAACTGCCTGACATCACAAATTAAAATTTACATTTCTCTCAACGACAACAATTGTTATTTTAACGTCATCGTCACGTCGTTCGTTGTTGAAACTCACGGTCACGCATTATAGCCAAATCGTCTAAACTCATAAAAAAAGCAAAATACAACAACGACGACAATCTTTTTTGATGTTGGAGGAGATTGTAAACGGTGAAGACCTAGCAGTTTGTGACTAGGTATAATAATTAATCAGAAATACAACATTTTTCTATTTTAACGCCAATAATTCTGAGATAACTATAAGTTTACAACCTAAAGCTAATATTTAAGCTTAAAACCACGCCTACTCATGACGTACCACATAAAATCCCAGAAGCAAACAACCAAGTAACTAAAAATAAACATATTTCCATACTTAACGAATCGTTCCTCCTGGTGCGATGACGAAGAACTCAGTCACTTGAGTTAGGTAAGATAAAAATAAAACTAAGGACGAAAAGCTTATCTGGCTTTTTGCCCCGTGTAATATGAATTTTTCATGAAGATGATATTTCCGAGCTCCTCCGCAGGTTACGCTGTCATCGTTTGTCTCACCTTGTTACTCAACGTTTGTTTATGCGCGCCAAGAGAGAAAATTTTCGTGTTAGGTAAGGATTATCGTAATTATTACCTCAAGATTAACTTTTTGATGTGATGTGTATTTTTATAATTATTATTGATTGTTATTTGTAGTTGTTTTATTTGATTAAGCGTTAAAAATTAATTTTGTAATTTTATTTCTACGGCAGTGCAGTGACAGCGTCACTTTAAATAACTCTTAAGTGTTATCTTCCCCTCTGCTAGCAAAAACAATATGCGTTTAAAATAGATTTTTACCGAAGCAAAACAAATGACGATGTTGTCCTGACAGTACTTAAAAGTAAAAATAACAGCAGGCGAATAACTGAAAAATGAGAAGAAAAATGAAAAACTGAAACTGCAAAGTCATCAACCACACAATCTACAAATTTTAAAAAATTCACAAAAAAAAAATCTATTTTTAAGGTGGAATCTTCGATTCGGGGAAAAACGACGTACATCTTAAAGGCGTATTACGTCACGCTGTTGAAAGAAGCAACATCGAGCCTTGGTTTCGGTCACAAACAAGATTAAGATGGGACACAACCTCAGTTCTCAAAGACGACACTTTTTCTGCATCCAAAAGACGTAAGTCACATCATTTCATTCACTCCTCAATCTTATACTTAATTTAATTTATAGTATGCACTATGTTAAAAAACGGCGTCAACGCTGTAGTTGGTCCACTCTCAACAAAAACATCTTGGTACATTCAATCAACGTGCAACGCGTTACAAATCCCTCACATAGCATTACATGAAGATTTTCGACTACGAAAAAATGAATCTGGAATTAGTATTTACCCGCAACCTTTCGCTATAGCTAAAGCTGTGGCTGCTGTGATGAGCGAATGGGATTGGTTTCATGAATATGCGATTTTGTATGAAAATAATGATGGTGAGAAAATGGATAACACATTTTTGAGTTTTATTTCATAGGATTAATTTAATACTTTGTGTTTTATTTAGCGTTGGTTAGGCTTCAGGAATTGATGAAAATGAGATCTAAGACTTTTTCGATTCATCGATTACCAGATAATGGAGATTATCGACCGTTGTTAAAAGCGATTAAGAAATCAGCAGTGACAACTATAGTAATTGACGCTGAACTGCGTACGGTGAAATTATTACTGGAACATGTGAGTGGTTGATCAAAAGTATCAATTAATTTTATACACCGTGTAATTTTGAGTTATTGAACTCTTTCAGTTCAAAATTCTCGAAATGGTAACTGAATATTATCAGTACATCATTACGAATTTGGTAATTTTTTCAAAGAATATCCTAAGCTTTGCCATATGTTGCTGAATAATTGTAAAACCCACGTGCAATAGGATTTCCACACTTTGGATTTAAGCCATTACCGATCACCCGCGGTAAACATCACTGCATTTCAAATTATAGACCCAACCATCGAAGACTATCGCGATGTTTTCTCCAGATGGCGCCTGTTATCGGACGATGCACATTACATTATGAAACACAATATCACTGCTCCAGAACAGAGCATCACGGTAATAAATTTACAAAAATTGCAAAATTTTAAAATTTTTAAACCAATATCCCAAAGAATTAAGTAAATATTGTATTGCTTTCAAAATACGGTATTGGACCAATTCTTAAGTTATTGATACTTTATTTATACCTGTGTTATTACCAGAGCTAAAAGGAGAGCAGATATAAATTCCAAGGATTTGATAGAATTGGAGGGGGCCTGGAGTCCAGAAAGGGATTCCCTTGATCTGGAAGAAAGCCAGGAATTGGAAGCATACCTGGAATCCAGAGTGAATGCTCAGGTCTAGAAGGGGGTTGGATATCAAGTACATAGCAGATGTCTTTGTCTTTCTTGGCAATATTGACAATTCGCATCTATAGCTGGGTGGGCTTAAGTCCAGAAGGGCTGCCCTAAATCTGCAAGGATACTGGGATTTAAAAAAGATGCTCAGACCTGGATGAAGCTTCATCTGTCTTCATCTTTCTCTTAGAATTATCAATTGTTTCATTGGTGTCCGAACACGTTCTCTTTGGCAATCCAAAAAATTAAAAAAACTAATAAGAATTAAAACTGTAAGCCATCAATTGTGTACTAATTTCAGACTGAAATGGCATTAATATACGATGCAGTATTACTGTATGCTTCAGTAATCAGTTTGGTCGATAGAGGCCGCGACGTGGATGTGCGAAGTCAAACGTGTGATATGTACGGAATTCAAAACAAACAAGGATTAAAATTCATAAACGCTATGAGAAAAGTAAGAATGTTTTCCAGTAAATATTTATTTAATTTAATACACAACTCATTTTATACGAAAATTTTACAGTTAAATGTTACTGGAATAACGGGTCCAATATTTTTTGACAAATCTGGTTTGAGATCGAGTTTGAACATCCATGTTCTTACCAATTTCTATGATGGGCTACGGCGAGTAAGTTTAGTAGTTTTAAAACAAGTTACTAGTTATTACTTGGAAAAAATTATTTATAGGTTGGCACATGGAATGCTGAAAGTGGACTTACGCACGCACTCACCCATGCTGAATTAGAAATGCTAGCCAAGGCATATCTTAGTCAAATTGCAAATTTGACGGTTACCACGTTTATTGTAAATCCAAAAAATATTCAAAATTTATCAAAATATTCCTTTCATTGGGCGGGCTCATTTTTTCAGAATCCGCCACTGTTCATGAAGGTAGAAAATCCAGTCCCAGGGGGACCAATTTACGAAGGCTACGTCGTGGATTTAGTTGAAAAAATTGGCAAACTCATTAATAAAACGTTTGTAGTTCGACCTGTTCTCGACCACGCTTATGGCAGTAATGGAACTGGAGAGTGGAATGGAATGGTTGGAGAACTTATCAATAAAGTAAGTAAAGAAATTAATGTAACTTCAATGATAAAAACTGTTAATCTCTCTTCCTCAGAAAGCGGATTTAGCAGTAGCTGATTTGGCAATTACGCGGGATAGACAAGATGCTGTGGATTTTACAATTCCGTTTATGAATTTGGGAATTGGAATTTTGTATAAAAAAGATGCTAAAAAAGATCAAAACTTGTTTTCGTTTTTGGATCCTTTCTCAGCTGATGTTTGGATTTATGTTGGGACTTCTTGTATTGGCGTGAGTGTACTGTTGTTTACTTTAGCTAGGTACGTTGAATTTTTTAGTAATTGCATGATCTGTTATGTTCACATCGGTGAACTAATTTAATTCCTGTAAATCGATCAGATTTAGTCCGTACGAGTGGGATAATCCCCATCCATGTGACGCCAATCCAGAAGAATTAGAAAACCAATTCAACCTAATGAATTCCTTCTGGTTTGTCATTGGAAATTTGCTACAGCAAGGATGCGATTTCCTTCCTAAGTAAAGACAAAAAAGTCTTAAGTCAAAATCAAAATTAAATAACTTCTCGTTTACATTTTACCAGAGCAATCTCAACACGGACTTTAGCCAGTGTTTGGGCATTTTTTATTATGATCACCGTTGCCACCTACACTGCAAACTTGGCAGCTTTTCTAGCCGCAAATCAACTGGCTACACCGATTACGAGCGCTGCTGATTTATCCAAACAATTTAAAGTTAAATATGGATGTGTGACAGGAGGAGCTACGTTTAATTTTTTCAGGGTAAATGATTTAAGTAAGACTTAATAAATTAAAATTAATAATTTGTGGTGTCGGTTTTTAGAAATCGCAGGCAACAGTTTACCAAAAAATGTTTAGAACGATGGAAGCAGCTGATCCTACTGTCTATGTGGAGGATAATAGCCAAGGGATTAATAGAGTACTTAGAGGAGAATACGCATTTTTTATGGAAAGTGTGTTTATAGAGTACCAAACTGAGAAAAACTGTGATCTAACGCCGATTGGAGGAACGTTGGATAGCAAAGGATACGGCGTTGGTTTGCCAAAAGGTAATATTGTTAATTTTGAGAATTAACAAGGTAGTAAGTATTGTATGGGAGTAACGGTATTATTTTTTAAGGGTCTCCATATTTCACTGCAGTAAATTATGCAGTTCTTAAGTTGCAAGACACGTCGGAATTGCTAAACTTGAAGAAGAAATGGTGGCAAGAAAAAGCGGGTGCAACTCCCTGTCCAGCTCCTGTTAATGCAATGGATCAATTAAAGTTAGGAGTTGAAAACGTTGGTGGTGTCTTTGTGTTAGTAACAATGGGTGTCTTTTTGGCAATTTTTATTGGTATATTGGAATTTGTATGGTTTACTTACAAGAGTGTCCGAGAACCAGGCGTAAGTTTTAATCTTGTTTGTATAGTTTAAACAGATTTTCATTGTAAATTGTTGGTTTAAATTATTTTTTAGGTATCAATTTGGCGGGAAATGATGACTGAATTAAAATTTGCCATGAATTTTCGAGAGAACGCGAAACCAATTCGAAAATCAATTTCTGAAGGTGATAATGCTATAGCAATGACTGGGTATTCCAGTGCCATCTTTGGGAAGGATCCTCTTCTGGCTGGTAATTAAAAATAATTGGTGACATTATTGATGTGAAATGTACTCGTCCGAGCAAAAATAATGGAATACAATAAATCCCAGTTATAACACGCTCCGTTTTTGCGCGGATTCGGATATAACGCGGGTCTAACCATGTGTCCCAGCTAGCATAGTGAGTCCCGTGGAAATTTTTAACTCACTACTCCGCGATGTAACCGATAACGCGGGTACCACTATGTTCCCCATTGCGCACGTTATAACGGGGTTTTACTATACTCTGGTATTTTGTGGCTCGTTCTGGTGTAGGAATTTTTAAATTGGTTTTGTTACCGTAATTTTTCACTGTTTGTTGCATGCAATTTTATTTATTTGCGCACTTGTGAATTTGTTTGATTTTTTTGTGATTAAACAAAAATGTATTACTGAATTTTACTTGAGACTTTGGAACAAAAATTACACGCAAAACTAAACTTACAACCCACAACATTACGAATTTTTGCCACAACAAAAACGACAAATTTAAGATGGCAATAGCAACTTCCCCACTGAAAAAGTACGCAAAAGTTTTACCCGCTCGACCTCAGATTTGTTACCGAAACCAACCAAAACGGTTAACACGAAATCATCGCAAACCGAGTTTTAAACTCCTCGGTTTATATCACGTTTTTAATACAAATTGTGGAAAAACTTAGATTTTTATGGGCAGTGTTCATCGCTACTAATATTCTGTTCGTGTCAAATTTACAATGGCGTTGCTTATTTTTTGGGACATCCGATACGAACTGATGTCAACATCGAGCAACAAAAGAAAATTCAGTTTCCTTCGTTTACGTTTTGTCCTTTCTCAGGGCAATATCCTCAACTAAAATATGTGCAGACAAGAATTGCTAGAGATAGGAAAGAGGTTATATTGCAAGTTAAGACTAAGTGAGATAATTGCGTTTTCAGAATTAGATTTGGAGCACAATTTGGAGGTTATTTGGAAGAATAGCAGTATTTTTAGTGGCATTGTGGAGTATTGCTTACGGGATTACAAATGTAGTGCTCTTTTGCGCCAAACAATGTTGCATTTAGAGGGACAACTGAAATAATTGCCAGTCAGCAGCAGTCTGAAGTATTTTGGGGTTTGATTAAATTAATCAGTAATTACAACCCTCAATTGAAAAAACATCTAGAGAAGCACGAAAAGGGTTCTGTTCATTACCTTTCTCCTAGTATTCAAAATGAATTCATTATGTTACTGAGTAATAGAGTTTGTTCCGAAATTATTGGTAGGATTAGGGACTGTAAATATTATACAATGATGTTTGATTGCACAACAGACGTGTCACATCAGGAACAAATGTCTCAAGTTATGAGGTATGTTTATATCTCTGCAGGGAAAGTGACGATTGAAGAAAGTTTTGTTGACTTTTGATACTTATAGTATCTCATAACAAAACTGGACTTGAACTCGCTACTGAAATTTTAAACAAGTTGGAACAAGATGGCACGTGGACAATCTTATGATAATTGGAGTAACATGGCTGGAAAAGTTAAAGGAGTTAAATCCAGAATTTTGCAGTTAAATGGATTAGCCACATTTATTCCTTGCTCTGCGCATTCCCTAATTTATCTTGTTGTCATGCAGCACAAGTGTCGCCAGACATGGTGACTTTTTTTGGAACAGTACAACGATTATTTACTTTTTTTTCGGGTTCTACTTACTAGATGGAAATTGTTAACAAATTCATTGAGGACAACCCTGAAGAAACAGTGTGACACTCGATGGTCATCAAAAGCGAAGTCAATTAAAGCACTTTATGATTAACTTCCAGAACTACAATCCGTTCTTGATAAAATGTCCAAAGATTCACTGAATCCAGACTTTAAATCAGAACTAAAAGTTTGCTTAAACAAATTAATTACAACTTTGTCTGCAATTTGTGTGTCTGGAATAAAATACTTCAACACATTGAAATTGTTAATCTGTCACTTCAGAAGAAAGACATTTATTGGCAAAGCTGTTAAATTAATAGATGGTTTAAAGAAAACCATACAGAAAATATTCAAGTAATAAGAAAAGTAAATAAAAAATTTTTAGGCAAAAATTTGATTTTATATTGTAGGTTGTCACTTGTGTGTGATGCAAATATGACGTTCTTGGATGTTGTTGCGAAATGGCCTGGAGCTACTCACGATGCATTTATATGGCGCAATTGTGGATTAAGGACAAAATTTTTGGAGGATCCACCTTATGGCTGGTTGGTGGTTGACTCTGGAAACCCATGCCAGCCATGGCTCATGACTCCATTGGAACACCCAATTACAAATGCCCAAAAAGATACAATTCTTCTCTTGTCAAAACTCGACGAATTGTAGAAAATTCCATTGGACTGTGGAAATCAGTGTTCAGACGACTCCACGAAACAGGAGGAAGAATGATATACCGGCCTGAACGAGTGTGTCAAATCATATTTGCTGCAGCTATATTACATAACATCAGACAGTCATTGCGATTGCGAGAAGATGAGGACTTTGAAACTGCAGAATTTGAAGAGGTGTCGACTGAGCCCAATTTAGAAGGAAATGCTGCAGGAAGAAACTCGATTTTAATCTATTTTTCATACAAAAATTTCACGACAAATCGACGGACCCAATATCTCGCATCGCCTGTGGATGTGCGCACGTAAGCACCACTGCTCAATCGCTACGTGGCCGACCGACTATACTACAACGGGTGGATCCTCCAAGTCGGTCATCGCTACGTCGATTCTCATCAACGTGGCGAAACTTACAATAACGCGGTCCGCCGAAGAATGCCGGGCTTGAAGAACGCCAAGTCCATAAAACAACGAGGAAAACACGAACGAGGCTACGACGAATACCTCGACTTCCACGCCGACCTTTGATTAGAGGAGGGAATGGTCGATCCTCGCACGGCCGTACAACTCGCCGCTGGTCCAGCACCTGTTGGAGTGATCTCCTGACAACATACACCGGCTCCGGTACCAGAGTCGAATCGGGCACGAGACAGGCGGGAGTACAAACAAGCGGCGCGACGGGACTACCGGGCCGCAGCAAGAGCAAGGACTGAGGCGGCTCCACCACCATCACCACCACCCCGAACGAAGGTAGCACAGGCGTCTCGACGGGAATAAAAGGCGAAAAAGAAGACGGACAGAGCCGAGAGGGCCGAGGCAAGAGCGAGTACCGACGCAAATCCACCAGCAGCACCGCCGGCGCCACAAGCGATGTTAGCACAGGTGGTGCAACATCCACCTCGTCGAGAAGAGGTAACTCCCCATTCGGAGGAAGATGAGACGATGATCGCCGTTCTTTCTTCATCGCCCGACGTCGAGTTCCTTCCGGAATCGCCAAAACCCATCGACGGAAGTAATCCAGCCGCCTAGATTTACGAGTGACCGTCCATTAAAATTCGCTAGAATCGGCTACTCCACTTGTCCAAAACAAATTCCGGACTTGTGGAGTAGGGAGGTTATGCGATTTGACCCGGACATTCTGGCAAGCACTGGAAGTTATGTGGGATAATCTACCCTTTTAGAAAGTTTTTTTCCGTGTCCCTCGCGTAACGCCAACTACTAAATCCTGGCCAAACATCGTTGGGAGAAAACGAATTTTGCGCGCGTTTATCAGTGGTTTAGAGTTGAATACTGTAAGATTTTGTATGAAAATTTCGACATATTCATGTGGTTAAGCATCGATAATGTTTCGAGCATTACCGCTAATTTTTACAAGATTATTTCGCGACTGCAACTAAGTTTTTAACTAAAATTAAATTACTTTTTAACGTTTTTTTAAAGCTAAATCTTTCTTAATTTTACTCGCATTTTATTAGTTAAATTATCTGGATTCAGAAACAAAAGTCGGCACATTAGCGTTGCTGAATTTGCACACGCTGTGTTGTTCATGAAGATAAAACCAAGACTACCATCTACTTGGCATTTCTAATAGCTAGCCCCTAATAGTTAATTGTGATATTAAACCTATTCAGCCACTGAATGTTAGGTTTCACAAAAACGATGTTAAAAGATAAGGTTCGTTGGTTCGAATTCGAGAGTGAGGGAATATCCAAAAATAAAAAACGCATAGAATCCAAATAACGATGCACTAAAAGAACACGCTCCTTTTATCTGTGATCTTACCAAAGTCGAGGCTCATGAAGAAACAAATTTAGACATTAGCGGAAGCCTGAAGTAAAATTTGCAGTGTTGAGATATCGGCAGCAAACTTCAAACTTCCTGATTACCTACGATGTGTCAGAATAATTTTTGCCAGTATTGTAGCAAGTCACCTTCAAAAATCCTCAACTGAAAATCCTTATTTTAAAATGTAATGACAAATATTTTTTAAGCAGCAGAAACGAGTGATTAAATATGGATTTCTGATTTATGAATTAATATTTTATTACAACGTAAAACAGGGTACAGTATATGACTTGTTTCAAATTTTATTATTTGTGTGAAGGTACCATACAGCTAAAAGTACATGCGATCCAGGTATATCTTCGATCGCAGTGCTTAGTACTTTTAAAGTTCTCCCAATTGCAATTTTAAAATTGCTTCGTGAAACAATGGTTAGAATATTAAATTCTATTCGTAAACGTCTCCGACGTCTTACCAATCTAAGGAGACGAGAGACTCCTCCACGGATACTTCTAGAAGTACAGTCTCCTCAAGTATTTCAAAAGGCACTACCTACAGCGATCTCAAAACTCAGAGGAATCGGCAGTTCCCTGCAAGTGATCGAATACCGAGGACACGACAATTGCAATTGGCTTGTACTGACTGTACACAATATGTGAGGGAACCACCAATTTAACACGTTAACACCCTGTAGTACACTGTATTTATTATTGGGTGTTAGCGAGTTAACACCGCTCAAATTACTGGGCGACAAAAATATTAAAAAATTAGAACATAGCAAACTGCATGGGAAATGACGTCAAGAGGGCACGATTCCGTCAAATAGCTGTGGACCGAGTACTGTATTAATCAACAACCTACTTTTCACGAGTTGACAGCCCTTTCCCGGACCAGCAAGCACGCCGAGCTCAAAGGGGAATAGAAAACCGAAAGGGAAACGAGCGCTGTCGTAACACTCGTTAGTACCCTACATTTCACATTTTTCCCCAATCTATTTTTAATTAAAACCCAAACATGATTGAAAAATTCTTTCCGCGCGCAACTATTTATTCTTTCCCCGTGTGCGCACGCTGCTAAGTCTGAAATTGAATTGGCGAAATATACGAAAAAAATTGAAAGCTAACTAGATTCATTAATAATATAGGCCGATACTCGTCAAAAAAAGTATCTTGTGGAGCAAGAACTGGGTAGTATGAAATATTAAATTTGAAATTATAGCAAACTCTTGAAATGGAACAGAGATTTAGCGATGAATAAGAGAGACTGCTTAGAAGACAAATGTTCGACTAAGGCAACTACAAGAAAAGTTGCTGAATCAACTGCACCTACTCCCAGAAGCAGAAACCACGCGCCGCGAGTAGGAGTTGTCGCCGCGCGCGCGAGGGTAGTTATTTCAGAAGATGAATTTGTAGCGCGCCGCCGCGAAACAACATGGCGTTCATCAAATCATTTCGGAAATGAGGAGATTGAGATTTGTCATAAATTATCGCGGAGAAACTGATCAAGTTATCTCGGATGTAGACAAAAGTACCAACAGGTGATAGTGTTAATAATGTACATTAACATTGACTTACATCCATCGCCGTATTCCATGCGTGCCGGTGCCGGTTTTATAGCCGTATAAAAACCAAAGAAGGAAAATTACACGCGATGTCGAATTTGCGACGGAACTCGAGTCATCGGAGCACCAACAAAAATTGTGTGCTTTTTCTGCGCTGGAGCTGGACTCTGCTTAAAGGACCCCGCTTCAACCGCTCAAGATGCTACACGAGACAACTTTGTTGACTGTTCCGTGTGCAACGGAACCTGCACCCTGGGAGTAAATTCTCAGGTGCCATGTTGCAATTGCATCGGAATAGGATTTGTGCTTGTCGACAACAACCAAAATTCTGGCGTCAGCCTCACTCTCAACTCCGACATCTTCAACTCCTTCACCTATCACGCACGTATTAACGCCGACTACTTATACTAGGTCGACGACGACTGCGCCGACTTCTTCAACTACTTCAAAAGAAGCTTTTAAGCGGCCTTCTACCCCGAGCTTGCCTTCACCAGCCGTCTCAGGATCATCAAGCCGCAAAAATAATCGTTTACCTATCAAGTCTACATTGCGACGATCTGGTGATACAGCCTCCAGACGCCTTATTCGAGAAAGACCCCGTCCGACTGCAGAACCGGAAAAGGGCATAAACGAGTTACGAACCCGACGGTAAGCCTCGAGAGGTTCACGAAGTCGCTTATCGCAAATCTGTCGCAACGAATTAGACTCACGAATTCGCTCTCGAAAATTACAGACGCCTGAGCGCTAATCGGGACCTCAGACCTCCGCTACATCTCGATCACCGTCAAGGTCGACAGCTTCAACTCACGTATCGACATCGTCATTACAGTCATCGAGAAAAGGGCACCATCCCCGATAATTTTTGATCTTACACCGCCGCGCCCACCGCAGCCACCACGCAAACTCCCGTCGGTATCTGCGGATCTGCGAGATCAATTGTCGGATGAATCTAGGGCGAAGGCAGCGAGACCCGAACAGGAACGTGAGGTACTTTTCCCGGTGCCGCCGACAAATGATCGGTACCGGGAAGAACGTACGAGACCGGTGCCCAAAAGATTACTCCCACGAAAGCCTAAGCGAAAGTGGACGCCAGAGGATTTTAAATTTCGAGAGGACGGGAGCGTGAGATCCCCCCGCACACAACAGTATTTCTTGGCACAATGTACTCGGCAATGTAACACTGCATCCGAATGGATAGTATCAACGTTGTTAGAGTTCTTTCCGGCGAATGAGCTGGATTTCCAACAAGATACCCTCCCACTCGGGCATCTATTCGCGGAAACGCGGGACCCCGGCGAAAAGAACCAGTTCCCCAGCATTGCCCGCCGATTTCCGTGGATGTCGGCGGGACAAGCTCGGAGCCGCGAAAGATACGAACGCAGGTATGATCACTACATGAACGCGCGGATTGAGGAGTGGAAGCGTATGGTACCACCACCACCCGTAAGAGAAGTCATTGAAGAACCGGCGATTGACCAAGTAAACTCGTGCATGTGGTCAATCCCGGTGCGCGAGATTAATGCTTTTTTGTTGCAGCTGGAAAACACCGACCCAATGGCTAGCATGGTCAACTCGCCGGCTGCACCAACTCCGCAGAACTCGCCCATAAGACACCGGGAAGAGAGAGAGGAGCCGTTGTACAGTGCGGCTGACGTAGACGAGCGACGCCCTCTGGGGGATGACCATCCCACCTGGACCCACGCACCAGAGGTCTTCAGTATTGAAGAGGAAGCGGCCTACTACGGCATGATTCAAGCTTCAATAACGTCGCGCTTGCTGCCCCACGAGGTCACATTTTATAATCTCGCGTGGCACGTGTGTATTTATGGACTGTGCAGTTTGACCGAATGCTCATACATATGCGGGTTGAAACCGAGTCGGAAAATTACACGAGAGATGAGTACAATCAGTATGGGAACGCCATTTGGCGAAAGTGCGACAAACGATGACGGTCCAGGAGGGACCACCCCTACGCTATCGGGTATGGATAGCAAACTGCTCCCTCTGGTCCAACATGTGGCGCTCAAAATATGGCCGCCCTGCGCTATCCAACTTATGGGCGGGTCGCTACCCTACCTTTTATGAAATGTTCAGTGCATTCGAGGAGGGGCGTCCGGAAGGATACTCGCCCTTCTCTAACCAACAGGGATTTGGATCGCTGATATCCGAGGTCAACCGGGCATATCCTACTCCACCCATTCCTACGTACAATTTCACAACGAAGGCGAGGTAGGCGGAGGAACGCCAGGCGGGGAGTATGCTCCGAATGGAGGTAGCACCAGTACCGAGGCCTGCGATCGTCATCGAGGCCGATGACCCCGATCCCCTGGGAAATTCGCCAACGCTGGCTGATTTGGAAACGAGTGGTAAGTATAGAGAGGAGATGGAGATGTTGAACAAAAACGGCATCGAGGAAATGTTAATGATCGATACACCAGAAATGGAGATATCGGCTAATAGTGATATTATTTTGGTAGAGAGTGACGAGGAGGATCCACGACGTTGTGGTTAAGCGCATGGAAACTCGAAAGGGAAAATTGTCCCCTTTCCTAAAGAAATCCGTAGAAATTTTAATGAAAAGGAGAGAAAAACTCCTTTTGTTGTAATACGAGCATGAAAAAAAATATATATATATATTTATAATAATATATGTTAAAATTAAGAGCATGTCCCGAACGGGAAAAATCAGAATAAAGATTATTTTATATTTTAATTCGAGAGATAAAATTGCTTGCTTTATTTCTCGAAGACCGTTATGCATGTACTGTGTTGTCCGGATTTTATTCCGTACAAACAGAGTAGGGGGGATCTGTAACAGTGATGTTCACTTCGGGGTAATATTTAGTAACCAAAATGTGATAAAATCCCGAATGGGACGAATGACGTCGAATGCGGTTGCTCTCGGAGAGCGCGTCTGACGTCATAATACTAACAGTCCCTTCGAGGTAAAATTAATATGCATTTACTCCTTTTAATTTAGGTGAATCTACTCAATTTATTGACCCTGAATCCAAATAAAATATCGTCAGGATCCTATCTAAGTGTTATATCTGTTTTATGTAAATTTGTGTTTATTACATCATCCCTGTTTTTGCATGTTGAGTTACTATTTTTACCTTTTACTAATAATCTAATTAACGATGACTCATGTTGAGTCATCAAGATTAAGACGACGCGTGCCGTTAGGATAATTCAATTATTAGGCAAATTAGTCATCCAGGATAACTAAAAACCTATTCGCGTCTCGTTCATTCGTTCGTTTCGTTTCTTTTTACGCGTTCTTTCGTTCCTTTCTTTGCTATTTTACGTTTCCCATGTTTTTACCTGTGCTCGTTCATCGACCACTCGTTTTCGTCATCATCGTATTACTCTCGTTCCTTTCGTTTTACGTACGCCTCCGCGTCGTGAATATTTATCCTTAAGAAATACAAGTTAATTCGACACATCGATTTTGAGACGTAAATTTTTACCTGTGAATAATTTTACCCTTTTTGATACTAGAACCGATTTTTAATGTCTTTTCGAATCCCTTTACAATCTTTACACGAATAAAGTTGTTATCATTACCTTTTTATCATTTATCACTCTTATTATTTCGATTACGCTCGCTGCGGACACGCGCGTAAGATTTTCTGAGGAAGCCAACAGAAGTTAGTAGGCGTAACCGTGTTTTGTCGAAGAGGAGAGGAATCAAGGCGAGTCTCAGTTCAGATACAACCAACTTCGTGCACGCTCGCCGAATCGTTGGCAATTCACAATCCAACGACACTGCAGATCACCTACACTCCACAAGACATTCGATCTGTGGCTGTGACGCCCGTTTGTGAGGAGGCACCGCCTCGTCGACGAAAAGTTCTAATCACTGAACGAGCTTATCATTTTGACCCGCTTGGTCGAGAGAGCTCACCAGCAACTCGACGACGACTCAATTTACAGCGAGTTGGGAAATTCGTTTCTCGAGACGAAGCGGAAGTTCGACCGTGGTTGGAAAGCCATCCAACCAAACAATTGGACTATTTTGCTCGAACTCTTCCCGAGTATCGGTATTTCCGAAACGCCCTTCTTCTCGGTGAGAGCGTCTCGATGTCCATAAGAAGACTTTTCCCCTTGATAAACAACACCGTAAGGAATCGAGAACGCTACGAAATCCGATGCGATTGCTGTGTGGTCCTTGCGAGGACGTCATACACCTCCTATCCAAGTGGCTCTTAGTCGGCAGTTTGTGTGGCGGTTGTGGGGTTGGGTGTTTTTGGATTGTTGGTGTTTTTTGTTTGTTGCCTTGGTGCTTTGTTGTTTAAAAATGGATGCTGTGGATGATTTGCGTGCGGTCTTGCATGGGCGTGTTTGTAAGTGGGAGGCTGTTGGGTCGTTGCTTGGTCGGTCGAGGTTTGCTATGGCGAAGCAGGAAGTTGCGTTGGTGGCGTTGAGGGAGGAGATCGCGAGACGGGAGGAGGCGTTGCGTGTTACACACGAGGCCTTGGCGCGTCACGAACATTCGTTGCGGGTGGCGAGGGAGCAAATTGTTCGTCTGGAGGCAGAAGTGCGGCTTGCCGAAGACGGCATTGTCTTGGCGCAGGAGAATGTGTCTGGTGCATGATTTGAGAGAGACGTAGAGAGAAAGAGAGAGAGTAATGGAAGTTTAACGTCGCCCAAACATCGAGGTCATCTGGCGACACACAAAAACAAAATGGCGGATATTTGCTGCGTTTCTACCACAATTAAGCACAAAACAACAATCCCGAATAAATAATAAGTTAATAAAAAAAATTTTCCTTTTTTTTAAAAATGCCTATGGGATCTAAATTATTAATCCACTGAAATGCTGGGAAAACATCTTTTCAGCCTATCAGAATGCATTCTGTCGGCCTCAAGAAAATGGCGGCATTATTTGGTTCGTCCAGAAGCACATGGCAAGCAACAAACACGGGATTTCATGATTCAGAACGGAAAGCTATTTTATCTCCTTAAAATCAATATGATACCAAGCCGCGCTAGACGATGTCCACCGACATCACCAATCGGTAACCACGTGCATCAGCAAATTTAATTGAATGGATGATGTCAGAAGTTTGAGCTTATATCAAGATAGCACGGAGATAAAAACAGGAATTTTTCGGATTGTCTTGCGTTTTGCCGCAGACATTAAAATATCTGATTCCCAATTCAGTTTGCCATCGACAGGATTGCCTTTTACGTGAGTATTTTTTTGTGTGTTAATTGATTATTTACAAATTTTTTTAAAATATTCCAGGTGAAAAATAATAAGAAATCGTTTGGAAAAATATTATCAATGCCAAGTACGGGAATCGATCGTTTGAGAGTACCAATAAAGTGTACTACAGATCGGAAATTTAAATTGAAAAATATGGACAGAAAGGTAAATTACAAACAAAACAAAAACCAACTACAGGCAAATTGAGCATTTCAATGCTTTAATTTGGAAGAAAAAGACAGCGTTTGTTTTATTGCGCCATGACAGAGAGAATAACAAGTAAGTCATATTTAAGGTACTGTATAAACAAAATAAATATAAGACAATTGCAATGAAGAGGAATTTATTTTTTCAGTGCGCTTCGATCCACCAACACTTAAGCATAGTTCACAAGCACGCGTTACCGTGCTTGCGTTACAGCGCACGAAACGCACAAAACGCAAACGCATGAAAAT
>JAQIWS010000047.1:0-77515 GCA_034696085.1 Stigmatogaster subterranea
ACAGTTTCAATCATTAAAGGAACTTTCGTTTCTTTACCGTTTGTTTTGTTCTTTAAAGCTCGGGGAAAAAAAAATTATTTAATAAAACTGACATTTTATTTTGCAGATTTTGGTCGATTAAGTTAGGCATTACTATTACTAAAAAAAACTGAACATTGGAAATCATTTTTTCCGGGCTGTAAAAGAGTTAATTGCCACGGCGGCATTAAATTCTAAAAATTTCGCATTCTTCAAAAAACTTTGAAGATTTTGTTTTGGAGTTGACGCTGTGATAACTATTTAATTTTATTATTTTTGTAACTACAAACAGAATATCAATAGCTGAAGATTGCCCTAAGGCAAAAAATAAAGCTCTAAAATTGCATAGTAACAGTAAAAATCAAAATTTTATTTTACGTTTGAGTGTAAAAAGATATCTTCCTTTGGCGCGGTGTTCTTATGATATATCGACTAGACCCGAACGCATTATCTTACATAATTCATTATAATACCACATACAACAATATAAAAATAAAAATAAAACAAATTTCAACAAAATCTTATCTTAAAATATCACAATCTTCTTCTCTACAGCGATCGTTTGAACACTAAAATCGTTCAACCATCGTGTTCCGCTGATCTCCAATTTCAGCTTCTCAATTTTCGGTTATTTCTTCGACATGCAAATCCTCCAAAAACCTTAAATTCTGCAACAAAACAACATTAAAATAATTATAACCAAAACTACAATAAAACTTACAGTGAGAATCCCATAATCAGCGTTAGACAGTCTTCTATTGACACAAATATTTAAACTCTTCAAATTACTGCAATGTCTTAACGCCTGGAAGCTGACTCCAGTTAATTTCGCACTGCGCACTGATAAACTTCTCAACCGCGATCCCATTAATCCAATCAACCTCAAAAAAGTACTAAAAAAATAAAATAAATCAATATTAAAATCAATTACATCATTTTCTGAATAATAAATAAAAATTAACCTGTTAGTTACATCAAAACCAATTCGCGGCAAATGTAATACTTCGAGTTTTTTGCACTTTTCAGCAATCAAAATCAAACTATCGTCGACTTTATGATCAGTGTAGCTCGAATTATAAAAAGTTAATGATTTTAAAAACCTCCACCGTACAATAAAATGCATAATTTCGTAGTCGACACGAGTTTCGGAAAGAATTAAAGTAGAAACGTGTGGATAAAGATGAACAGCTTCTGCGGGCAACTCTTGGTAAAAATGGCAAAGTTCAAATTTAATCTTTTCGATTGTGTTGCGTTTAGGCAATGACATCGTCGTCATCCACGAAAAATCGTCGACTCTTTCGAATTTAATTCGCTTAATTCTTTCATTATTCGTGCACCGTGTTAAAATTTTAGACATTACGTCGTTTGTCTGGAATCGTCCGTTTATGGTGATTTTGTTCCAAAGAAATGGGTCTAAAGCGAGGTTACAAATTCGGGTAGATACCTGAGCTAAGCTACTAAGGTCGACGTGCGTTAAATAGGCGAAAATCTTGAGCGTCATTTCTGGTGGAATGGTGTCGAGATTCATGATTGGTTTTGCAAGTTCGCGGGTAAATCTGAAGAAATTATTCCGGTGTTGAGGTTTTTATAAGAGGTGGTGATCACAGGTCGGTCAGTGAACTTTGACGCCAGGGTGAAAATGTAGAAGTTTCTAGAATTTATTATCAGTCGGTATAATCTTGTCAAGTTTAAAATTACTTCATTATAACCGCAAAAACCCGAATTTTTCTTGAATTTAAACATTATTTGGCGAAAAAAATATTTGCTTGGGGTTAATTCACCTTTTAGTAAAAGCGCGCGAATTTCAAACACGATTTGAGCGACATCTGTTGGTCAAATTGTAATAATTATTTCCACTAAAATAATCTATTTTTCGGTTATGTCCTCGTGGCAAAGTACTACGACTGTGATTATTTATGTCACACTTAGAAAATCTGTTGTATTAAATTTAGAACTATTTTTAATGCGGTTATTTTACATTAATCAATGATTAATTCACCAGAGTTTTGGCTATGGAATTATTCGGAAGGAAAATTAAACAATTTACAAATGAAAAGATCCGATACATCGGAATATATATTACTGTATTATACTGTCAGAGTCGTTTGGACAGTAACAAAAATTAAACAACTTCAAAATTTGGATTTTCAAAATCCAAGGAAAATGCCTGTTATTTTCCCATTGAGTATTTTTCAGCAAACATTATGGATTTAATGTTTAACCAGTGATCCTATTCCACTAGAAGAATGCAGGAAATCTTTAAATCGGCGGCATATTCTTATACTCCACGCGCAGGTCCACCAAAAACTCTAAATTCTGGAACAACAAAAATTGTAAATACAGAGTTCAAATAACGAGCAATAAACGATACTCTAATCATATTTACATTCAAAACTTCGTAATCAGCCTCAGTCGGTTTTCTTTTAGAATATATGAACAAACTCTGCAAATTACTACAGAGTTTTAACGCTTGGTAACTGCCACTCGTTATTCGATCACTGCATATAGTCAAATGTTTCAACTGCGGTCCTCTTAATTTAGTCAATTTCTCAACTGAACTATAAAACAAAATTAAAATTATTACAGATGTATGGTAATTTTTTTTGTACAATAAACTAACCGATTAGATACTTCAAAACCGCAAATCGGCAGATGTAATTCCTCGAGATATTTACATCGTTTGGCAATCAAAATAAGACTCTCATCGAATTCGAATTCAGCAAACCCAGAATATTTCCATTCATGCATGGTGAGCGATTTCAAAAACTTCCACTTTACAACTTCACACACGATATCGTAGTGAACGCAATCTGTGGTATAAATTACCGTAGAAACACGTGGATAGCGTTTGACAAATTCCACCATCGAATCTTTATCAAAATGACATTCTTCGAATTTAACCTTTTCGACAGAATGGACTTTGTCACACTCGGGCAATGAAAAGATCCAATGCGTATTATAAATATCTTTAAGGGTAAGCTTTTGAGCGCGTGAACTTCGTGCTAAAATTTTAGTCATTACGTCATTTTCCTGAAAAAGTCCGTTCAATTTGATTTTCTTCCATAAAATTGGATCCAAAGCGAGTTTCTGCATGCCTTTAGAAACCTGAGCTAAAGCACAAAGTTCTCGTTGTGTTAAGTACGAGAAAATCTTAATCGTGATTTTGGGCGAAATGTTTTCGAGATTCATGGTTGCTACTTCGGCAGACATGCACAAATTGAAACTGACGCAGTACGCAGAGCATGCGCAGAGCATGCGCAGAAAAAGTAACCCGTGCTCAGACCTCACTTCCTGTAATTGAGATTTCTATAAAAGGTGATACACAATATTAATAAAATATTAGGCCAGGGGAAACGTGTAGAAGTTTTTAGAATTCAATAATCGAGTTGAAATATAAAATTACACTAACCGCAATTACCGAATTTTTTGTACATTTAAGTACATTTGGCGAAAAATTAATTGCAAGGAAGTCATCCACCTTTTATTAAACCCTCACGAATTCCGAAACGAGATTTGAGCGACCTCTGTTGCCAAACTATGATATTTATTTTCACTAAAATGTATATTTTTACATTGATCAGTGAAATAATAACGCTACCGAAAATAGTAACAATTTATACGTTAATAAATATTTAAAAAAAAACAATTAATTGTTTATTAAATCCAGTTCTAATTCATCCAAATATTTTAAACTCTGAAATAAAACAAAATGAAGAATTACAAAATCTCACGATTGTAAAAATCATTACACTGTCTTACCTTGACAAGTTGGTAGTCTTCCTCAGTTATGTTCGAGATGTCGTAAAGATATAAATTCTTCAAACGATGAAAACTCGGTATCACATGGTAACTATCACTCGATAACCCGGATCCACTCATTGCCAGGTGTGTTAACTGTAAACTTCTGAGTTTATGCAAAACAAGAAACGCTCTGTAAAAAACAATTACACCACGATTAGAAATAAAATAGAATTTTCGAATTTACGGAAACTTACTCGTCACCTATAATGAAGTTACCATGCAAATATAATTGTTCAAGATTTTCGCATTTCTTGGCAATTAAAATAACACACTTGTCGTCGTCCCAGTAATCATAGTTTGTGTAGTCATCGCCCCTGGACTCAGTGAGAGATATTGATTTTAAGTATTTCCATCGTACAAAACGACGCAGTGTGTAACTGTTGACGTCACATTCTTCAATTTCCAACAACGAAATGAGTGGGAAACGTTTAACAAAGCGTTTCGCTGTTCGTATGTCGAATTCGCAATTTATAAATTCAAGTTCATCGACATTTTCGCATTTCGGCAACCGTTTTATCCAAGAAAAGTCAGTAACCATAGAAAATGTGATTTTTTGAGCGAATAAATTACATCGCTTTAAAATTTTTTTCATTGCGTCCTTTGTTTGGTACGATCCGTGTAAATCAATTTCTTTCCACAAGGTTGAGTCGAAAGCTAGACTGCGCATTCGTTTAGATACCTGAGCTACAGAATAAAGGTCTTTTTGCGGTAAATTAGAAAAAATCATAACTACGATTTCTGGAGGAAGTTCGTCGAAAGACATGATTCCGGCAATTCGTCACTGCGCGTGCGCGATATATTTAGCGCCCTCTGGTAATAAAATTTGTAATCTGAAAAAGTAAAAATTTTTTAAGGCCCAGGTGGAAGAGGCTAGTGCACCGAGCGGGCCAAAATGATAAAGTGAAATTTAATTTTTCAACGCTTTTACGTTAATTCATCGAGGTTTTGAAATAATTATTTCTTGATTAAATTTTTGTTTTAATAAAAAAAATGTCAACGTCATATAAAAATCTGTCAAAACGCATATTTTATTCGACAAGTCTGTTTATTAACAACTTTACGACCTTTTGAAACGAAAATATAATGAAAATTTTTTAAGATTCTGAAGACGATTCTTCATCAGAAGAGCCATCTTCAGAGTCTTCTTCAGAAGAGTCCTCATAATCCATTCCGTAGTATTTTAAAATCATAAATACGATTTCTGGGGGAAGATTCTCGAAATTCATGATTGTTTTTTAGTAGTCGAAATGAAAATGGTGCTTAAAGTTTTATAAAAGGCGAGATCGATTATCGCGAAATATATGACGTCATGGATGACAATTTGAAATTTCTAGAATTTACTCGAAATTCTTGTTTGTAAAAGTCGTAATACCGAAATTTTCAATAAATTTATTTTAACTCACCAATTTTTTCATATGTACAGTCGAATCCTCTTAATCGGGACTGAACCATTTGGACCAATTAAGCGGGTTAGACTGTATACTTATAATTTTTGTTTTTAGGAAAAATATCAAAATCATTTTGATCTATTGCAATCCGTCAACAATAAATCATTTTCGTGCAATGAATAACTTGATTTATTGAATTTGATGTAAAGATTTTATAGCGATTTATTGACAAAACTTTGAAATGTTTCGATAAGAAAAATAATGAAATATTGAAAGAATCTCAATAGATTCTCAAGAAGCTACCATTGATCACTTCTTCATCCGTTTCAGAATCCGTTTCATCATCAGATTCGCGATATTTCAATTCCACATCTTCCAAACACTCCAAATTCTGAAATTAAATAAAATTAATGTTACCACCAAAAAAAATCATGTACTGTATCTAAGTAATTGCAATATACTTACTTTAATAACTTTTTCATCATTTTCAGTCATGAAAGTGACACAGTCAAGATGTAAACTCTTTAAACGACGACAATTTCTTAACGACTGGAAACTCACACTCGATAAATACATACAAGACATCGTCAGATGTTTTAACTGCGGTCCTCTTAGTTTAACCAAAGTCAGAAATGAGCTAAAACATTAATTAAACCGATATTAACAATTACGTTTTAGAATATTTTGTTATAAAAACAAACCTGTCATATATTTTCGAACCTTGCATGCTTAATTTTTCAATATTTTTGCACTCTTTGGCAATTAAAATAAAACATTCATTGTCAATGAACGGGTCGTAATCTTTGCTGGTAATGTCTACTGATGTTAGAAATTCCAATTGTGCAAAATGACGAAGAATACGACTATTAATGTTACAGTCGAAAAATATCAAACTGGAAACACGCGGGTAGAGATTGACGAAATGCGACGCTAAATCTTCGTTAAAATCACACAAGTAAAAATTAAGGTCTTCGACGGTTTGACGTTTGGGTATCGTCTTTATCATCCACGAAAAGTTGTAAAAGCTTGTAAACGAAATTTGTCTGGCGCGTGAACTTTGCGTTAAAATTTCTGATATTTCGTCGGGCGTTTGGATGTTTTTGTGTAAATAAACGATTTTCCATAAAAACGGGTCGAAAGCGAGACTACGCATTCGTTTAGATACTTTAGTCACTGCGTGAAGGTCTTTTTGAGTTAAGTGTGAAAAAATCAAATTTATGATTTCTGGAGGAAGATCTTCGAAAATCATGACTGCTTTGTGTGAAGGAAACAAAGTTGTGTAGTTTATAAAAGGTGGTATTGATGGCTAGTCAGCAAAATTTATGACGTCAGGCGGAAATTCACCAATGTATGATTTTAGCGAAAAATGTCAAAATTGTATTTTCTTTTGTCAATACTAAATAATAACTTGGTGTAAAGATTTTAAGTCGATTTATTGAGAACTTTGATGTGTTATACGAACAGAAAAATAGTACGCAAAATTCAAAGAATCTCCATTGCATACCAGTAACAGAAGTAAATAAATATTTATTTACTTCTGGCTGCACCAGTAATTATAAATATAGTCATCATCCGAGTCATCCGGAAATTCGTGATATTTCAATTCCACATCTTCTAAACACTTTAAATTCTAAAATAACATAAAATTAAAGTTATTTCCCACCAAAAAATCACATATCTAAGTTGTTTTTTTACTTACTTTAATGACTTTTTTATCACCTCGGTCAAAACGATGATATCATCAAGATGTAAACTCTTCAAGCGACAACAATTTCTTAACGACTGGAAACTTACACTCGTTAAATCGTAACAAGACAAAGTCAGATGTGTTAACTGCGGTCCTCTTAATTCGATCAAAGTCAGAAATGCCCTAAAATGATTACACCGAAATAATTAATACATTAATATTTTTAAAGAATATTTTGTTGTAAAAACAAACCTGTCGTGAATTTCCGAACCTCGCATGCTTAATTTTTCAATATTTTTGCATTGTTCAGCAATTAAAATAAAACATTCGTTGTCGGTATCCGGTTCGCAATAATCGCTAACAATCTCTATCGATGTTAGAAACTCCAATTGCAGAAAATGACGAACAGTACGACTATTAATGTCAAAGTCGAAAAGGATCAAACTTGAAACACGCGGGTATTGATTAACGAAATGCGACGCTATATCTTCGTCAAGGAAACAAAAGGAAAAATCAAGTTTTTTGACGATTTCACTTTTGGGTAACGTCGTTGGTAGCCACGAAAAGTTGTAAATGTTGTTGAATGAAATATCTTGGGCGAATGAACTAGTTTGCGTTAAAATTTCTGACATTTCATCGTGCTTTTGGACGCATGCGCGTAAATAAACACTTTTCCATAAAGTGTGGTCGTAAGCGAGACTGCGCATTCGTTTAGATACTTTAGATACGGCGTAAAGGTGTGATTGAGGTAAGTTTGAAAAAATCTTAAGTATGATTTCTGGAGGAAGATCTTCGAAATTCATGACTACCTTGACGTGAATGAAACAAACACGCGTGATTCAAATGTTTTGTAGCTTTACAAAGGGTGGTATTGACGGCTAAATAGCAAAATGTATGACGTCACGATGAAAATTAGATTTATCAGATAAGCTTATTGTAAAATCTGACATGTTTCAGTCTCCACTCTCCACAGAACGGCAGAAATTAAGCGAAAAATATCAAAATTATCTTTATAAAAAATAACTTGATTTACTGAATTTGCATGGTGCAAAGACTTTAAATCGATTTATTGACAACTTTGAAATATTGTATTACGAAAAGATAATAACGAAACATTGAAAGAATCACAAATTATAATATATGTTTCATCAGAAAAATATTCCTATTCTACATCTTCCAAACACTCTAAATTCTGAAATATAGTAAAATCAAACTAAAGTTACCCACCAAAAAAAATCACACATCAAAGTTATTGTGTAATATTTACTTTAATAACTTTTTCATCATCCTCAGACCTTTACATACTGTACTTTACGTCAGAGCGTAAAGGTCTTTTTGAACTAAGTTTGAAAAAGTCGTATAATTACGATTTCTGAAGGAAAATCTTCGAAATTCATTACAGCTAGCTTTGTGAATGAAACAAATACGCTGCTTAGTTTAAAAAAAGCAATTGCAAGTTGCGCGCCAACTGGCGATTCCTGAAAAGGGTAATTTTAAGACAAATCAGCAAAATGTGTAACTTCAGGATGAAAATTAGGAATATCTGGAACTTATTAAATAAGCTTGATGTAAGATTGTGAAAGTTTTATTAAGATCTGAAATGTTTTACTGCATGCACAGTCTCCACAGAACGGCGAAAATTCTTCAATGTTTCATTTGTTTTTATAGCGAAAAATGTCAAAATTGTCTTTTCTAATTTGAAATTCGTCAATAATAAATAATAACTTGATTTGCTGAATTTGGTGCATATAGATTTTAAATCTATTTATTGAGAACTTTGATGTGTTATACGAACAGAAAAATAATATGCAATATTCTCAAAGAATCTCAAATGTACGGCCACTCATCATCCGGAACTTCGAGATATTTCAATTCCACATCCTCCAAACACTTTAAATTCTAAAATAACATAAATTTAAAGTTATTACCCACCAATAAATCACATGTCTATAATTTGTTTGTAGTACTTACTTTAATGACTTTTTCATCATCCTCGGTCAAAACGATGATTTCATCAAGATACAAACTCTTCAAGCGACAACAATTTCTTAACGACTGGAAACTTACACTCGTTAAATCGAAACAAGACACACTCAAGTATTTTAACTGCGGTCCTCTTAATTCGATCAAAGTCAGAAATGCCCTAAAAACGATTACACCGAAATATTACATTACTACTGTACTTTCAAAGAATATTTTGTTGTAAAAACAAACCTGTCGTGTATTTCCGAACGTTGCATGCTAAATTTTTCAATATTTTTGCATTGTTCAGCAATTAAAATAAAACATTCGTTGTCGGTGTCCGAGTGATTGTGATATTCGGTAACAATGTCTATTGATGTTAAAAACTCCAATTGCAGAAAACGACGAAGAATACGAGTATTAGCTTCAAAGTCAAAAAGTTTCAAACTTGAAACACGCGGGTAGAGATTAACGAAATGTGACGCTATATCTTCGTCAAAACAACAAAATGAAAAATCAAGTTCTTCGACGGTTTCACATTTGGGTAACGTTGGTAGCCACGAAAAGTTGTAAATGAAGTTAAATGAAATATCTCGGGCGAACGAACTAGTTTGCGATAAAATTTCTGACATTTCACGGCGCGTTTGGAGCGGTGAGAATAAAAAAACCCTTTTCCATAAAGTGTGGTCGAAAGCGAGACTGTGCATTCGTTCAGATACTTTAGATACTGCGTAAAGGTCTGATTGAGATAAGTTTGAAAAAATCGTAAGTATGATTTCTGGAGGAAGATCTTCAAAATTCATAACTGCTTTGTGTAGGAAACAAAAAAGTTTTGTAGTTTTATAAAAGGTGGTATTGCTGCAATGACGACAGCTAATCAACAAAATGTATGACGTCAGGATGAAAGTTAAGAATTTAGCAAAGAAAGGATCAGAAGTTAGAGGAAAATATTTATTTTATTTTATTACAGAATTAACTTAGAGTGTTTGGAGAATGTGCAATTGGAATATTTACGAATAATTTGGGTGATGAAAAGCATAATAACTACACATTGCACTATTCACTCGATCTTACTCTAAAAAATAAACAAAAGTCTAAAATTAAGCATTTTATACAAATAAAAGAATAACTTTTAAGAATTTGTGACAAAAAACACATTGAGCAGTTTGTAAGAGTCCAGATATCTACATATAGTTATACCCCAGTTTTATATTTGCTAATTTTAAACTCTGAAATAAAACAAAAAGTAAACATTTACAATAACAAATCTTAATTTTCATTTCGAAATCAAAATTAAAACTTACGTTAATAACATCTTCATCAGCATCAGTCATTTCCTCAATGTAGTAAAGATATAAATTCTTCAACCGACGACAACATTTTAAGGATTGGTAACTTACACTCGTCAAATTACAACAATTTATCGACAAAGTTTTCAATTGCGGGCCTCTAAATTTAGTCAATGTCACAATTGCTCTAAAAATAAAAATGTCAAAATAAATATTTTGTAGATTACTCGTATATCAAAAACCAACGTACCTGTCGGTTAAATCCGAATCTAAAGTCGGCATATATAATTCTTCGAGGTTTTTACATTTGTCGGCAATTAAAACAACACATTCTTCGCCGTCGTTACTAAAACAACTATTTTTCCAATCAATAAGACTAATTGATTTCAAAAACTCCCACTGTAGAAAACGATTGACGATGTGATAGTCAACTTCACACTCGGTGATTTTTAACGAAAAAACACGTGGATATAACTTAACAAAGCGCGTCGCAAAATCATCTTCTAAAGTGCAATCTTTAAAAACAATTTTTTCGACAAATTCACATTTGGGCAACGACGATATCCAACAAAAGTCAGAAATGCGTGAAAATTTAACTTCTCGAACGCGTGAACATCGTGTCAAGATTTTACGCATTTCATCAATTGTTTTCAAATCTCCGTTTAACTTAATTTTTTTCCACAAAAATGGATCGAATGCCAATCTACGTAGTTTTTTGGATACTTTAGACACGTCGTAAAGTTCTTCTTGAGTTAAGTGAGAAAAAATCATTAATGTGATTTCTGGGGGAAGATCTTCGAGAACCATGATTGCTGATTTGTGCACGTGACTAAAATGAATAAACCTAAACTATCGACGTTTTGTGGTTTTATGAAAAGGCGATATTGTACTGTACAATTATTTTTTCGTGATTTGGAGCCAAATTTCGTTATCGGCAAAACAGCAAAATTTGCATCAACAAAATTTTTAGCAAAGCCTCGTATCAAAATATTGTAATTTTTTACTCCATACTCAGAAAAAGAATTTTTTCAATCATGTTGACTACATAATTATATATAAACAATTATTACTACATTAATTAACAAAATCATCAAGCGACAAGAAAATAATAATTTAAAAATAATATTTTTTCTCAACATCACTAATAAAAATAATAAACTAATTATAAACTTTTTATCATTTTATCCTTATTAATAATAATAATAATAGTATGATTTTATAAATCAAAATATTCAAGAAATTATTTCTTGATGCAATTTCTGTTTTAACTGCAACATCATTTTGATATCGTTACATTTGAGAATATCCGACATCGACAACCGAATTTCCTCACTTTCACCAACATCACCTTCGAAACTAACATTAATCAACTTAGGAATTAACTCTTTATGTCCACTAATCAACAACAAATGATTAACAGTCGTTAGAAAACTCGTAGTCGGATCATTACAAACTAAAAACAACTTCGCGTTCCACAAATTGCATTTCTTAACCCTTTCGTCGAACAACTCCAAAACATTTTTTACCCCGATATGTACTAACAAATTCCCAATTTTTTGACCAAAATACAAAAGTTTACTCGCGTCAAAAGTCGAGTAATTCAATTTCATATTGTCATCGATTCCAAACGCAACCGTGACGAAACCGTTTTTACCGTCGTGTTTCACTGGAACGGTGTGAATACAACTGCGGGACGGAATTAAAATAGGCGTACAAGTTTCTACCGTACAATAACTGAGCAAACAATATTCTCCTAACGTGATATTCGCGCGGAGATTACAATATTCGATTACAGCTGCGCCCAAACATTCGATCGACGACGGGACGACAGAATGCATCACCGTCACGTTTGGGAATTTTTTAGACAAGGATTCCGATTTGACAACATCGTCGTTATGTTCTTTACTACATTTCCAATTTGATAAACCCAAATCTTGAAATAAATTTCGTTTTCCAGACTCGAATGTCAAATTGTCGATGTATTCGACGCAAGTGCCTAAGTGGTAAAATTTAGACCAATGAAGGAGAAGGACGTTGAGAGGGGTGTTGTGGAGTAATAAATAAATTTTTTGACGAATGTTCGTGAGCGTTTTGGAAGCCATTGATTTGTTTCTTGCATTGTGGATGTAATCCATGTTCGCGTTTGTTCCGAGCGCTTGAAGAAAATCGTTGTAAGCGTCGATTTCGCATTCGAGAGGTTTCGCTCCTTTGTAGAAATCGAGAAATTTCGGGATTACTTCTTTGCTGAAGTAAAAAACGCTATCCGTGCATACACCGAAGCCTATAAATAATATTTAGAATTAATTTTTCACATTTATTATCCGAGAAAATTAAATAAAATTTTCCGAAGTAAAATTTGAGGGACGCCATATTGGATTGACAGGACTATAATAACCGAAAATTACCATCAATGATTGCTCCTTTAAGATCCATGACTTTCGGCGAAGGTTTTTGAAGAACTTGCAAACATTCTCCAAACGTTATCACAGCGTCTATATCAAAACTAGCGAACGGTAAAACGTAAACTCCGTGATTTTCACCTAGAAATGCACAAAAAATATTAAAATTAGTCATTAAAACTACGTTAAATTCCTTTTTATTACCAATTTCTATTTCACTTTTATGCGCTAACGCGATAAAACCTTGTTCGTCAAACGACCAAACACTTTGATTTTCGTTATCGTCCAACCAAAAAGTTTCGATGTCATCCGAACATGTGACTAAAACTCCCGGAGCCATTCGTTTTAAAAACGGGAGGTATAAGGCTAGTTTTAAGTCAATCATTTGGTACATTGATTCGCCTAATGGCAGTGGTGTGAATAGTTTTCCTAATACAGAGGCGGTAGGTAAGCGTTGACTAGATCCACCCGCGTGGATGAGGAGAGTTCGCATTTCGAAGAGCGCTTCACCGAATCGAGTGTGGAGTTGTTCGAGAATGTGAAAAGTGGAGCCGCCATTACCTAAAATATAGAATGGTAGATTATTATTTATGCAGTTTAAAGTAATATGTTATCATTTATCTTGAAATTTTTGGACTTTGGTTAAATTTGTTAAGATTTTATCAGTTAAAAAATCGTCAATTTTGAGATTTTATTTCGTGACAAATTTTAAGAAGTGAAAAATTTAGTCGAATGTTTTGGTATTAAAAAATTGAAAATTGTTAAAATTTTGATTTGTAAATTTTATTTACAAAAATTCGTTAAAAATGAAATTTTTCAAATAAAAACAAAAATTATTTTTCTCTAATATTCAATTTTCCAATACCAAAAATCTCATTAAATCCGTCAGTTGTCAATTTTACACACAATAAAATCTCAAAAAATTTTCTCCAAATTTTAAAAAATATTCACAAAATTGTTCAAAATAAAATCCTTAATTACTATTACCAATTTTCTTTCCTTCAGGATCACTAAGTACAATATACGGTATATCTTTAGGCAATTCCTTCAATTCCAATTTATTTTCAATCTGCAACTCAAACGCTTTTTGCTGTTCTTCATCACGAGACGAAATGACGACTAAATCCCAAAATGGCAAACCATCAGACGTTGCGTTACAAGACGATGAACCTAAAATATCAGTGATGTTTAGCGAAGTGATTACAAAACAACGGCTAATTTTTACTTGCACTCGTTATACGCACTTTTAAATGAATTAAAACTGGTGAGCAATCGATGCATGTGTTGCTTGACGGCATCTTCTTCGTTCGTGTCTTGATTTTCCAAACGTAAACACCTGAGGGAATTGAAGGCCATCCGAAATTAATTTTAGTGGAAGAAATGTCAGTTGAGCGGCCACCCCCAAAATAAACACAGTCGCGGAAACACCATCTCAATGCAATGTGTCAATCACGGAAGTGATGTCAGCGTGGCCGCCATTAAAGCGTCTTGGAGAGTTGGCATGGAAACGAAGATCAACGGAGATAAAAACGTTGGATTTTATTGCATAAATATTTAACAAATTCAAAGTTTTATGTTAAAATTAATTTTTTAGATTTTGTGAGTACTGTAATTGATTGTGATAAATAAATTATTTTTGTTGGAACGAACTCCGCAGTTATAAAACATGGCGACAAATGGCCGCAACATTACTTTTTTTTCCTCCCAAACAGGGCACCAAATATTTGAAACGCGAATAAAATTAACACGTTTTAATGAAATTAGGTATCATATAAATACAAATTTTTATTTCTACATAATTTAAAATTAAATTCTGAGATACGATCGAGATAAAAAGACCCGGTGCATCAATATTTCACACCATTCACGATAAATAAACGCCACGAAAATAAATTATTTTGCCGACCTTGGTCTCAAACCTCCCAATTAAATAATTTTTGTCTCGTTTCCAACAGGCTACCGTAAAAAAATAAACACAAATTAATGTCCATTTTCGCCACCTGGTGACAAAGTCACAAACAACTTTACAACCATTATCAGGGGAAAAAACCACCCTAAAGCAAATTAGGAATGAAAAACCAAATATTTACGCTGTAATGATCGATTATCCGAACATTTTCCGTAGCTAGCGATCTTTCCTAATCGTCCTCGGTGTCCCGGATATTGATAAACTCGCGTAAGTAATTTCTACGTGGACATATTGCAGGTGGTTAGACGTGTTCTAAATGATAACGACGGTAATTTCCACTAATCTATCGTTTTTTCTATAGGAAAACAATGATGATCGATGACAGGAAACTTTACTACTTAAAAGATTAAGCAAATGGTTTGATCTGGTAAAGCGTGTTTACCTGACAAACAATTAACCTGGCATGATACGACGGAATTTTCGAAGTCTCCTTAAATTAGGAGCGGTTGTAGTTTGCTTATTTACTGCCGTCACCTTGGTGTCGAAATTGCTTTTAAGCGATGAAGAGACCAATCCGGTGCTTAAAGAAGAGATTGAAAATGAAATTAAGAAATCTTTACATCATGGATATGAAAGTTTGCAGAAGGTAATTATAGGATGTAACTTGGTAATAAATCGGTTTTGACTTTAATCGTTGGTATTAAAATCGAGTTGAACAGCTGTATGTGCATGTTCAAGTTGCGGATCATTGGTTATTTATGTCAGATGGCGTAAATCACGAGTAGAAATTATATTGAGAACAAAATATTGCGTAAGAATAACGAGGAAAAATATAATTTAACTGAATTTACGTGTAAAATTGAATTTTTTCTTTGAAAAATTTTATTTGTACATGTCAAAAAAAAAAATTTACAATGTTGAGTTATTCAGCTACTTTAATTTTGGTTACGCTTGGTTGAATTCACAAAGTACAGTACATAATTTATTAATGTATTTTTTTCATAAATGCGTAACGATGAACTCAACAGAATATTTTTGAATAAGCATTGCACACTGAGCTGACGCAGTATACTCAAATTTACAAAGCGCTTTAACTTCTTAAATTCGATATTATAAGCTGCGTGCGCGATTAATATGAGAAAAATATTTTTGTAAATATTTTTAACCATTTATTTTACACATTTTATCTTTTTTTAGACAGAAAAATCATTGAGTTTAAAAAAAGACTGGCATAATTACGCGGAGATCGATGCAGATGCTAAAAGAAAAGGTACAAAACATTATTAATTATTTTCTTTTAAATCTACAAAAAAAAAATCATTAATGTATTTCATATTTTAGGACCAGGAGAACAAGGATCAGCGGTGATTTTAACAGCGCAAGAAGAAAAATTGAAAGATTCTTTATATAAAGTAAACGGATTCAACGCGTTCGCGAGTGATAAAATTGCGTTGAATCGATCCCTTAAAGATATTCGTCATCCCGGGTAATAATCAATATTACCGACAATCATTATAGAAAATTTTAAAAATTTTATTCTCATTGAAAATTTCCAGATGTCGCGATAAATTATATTTAGCTCAATTACCAGTCGCTAGCATAATTGTACCCTTCCATAATGAACACTGGACTACGTTACTGCGAACCGTGGTTAGCGTCCTCGATAGATCACCAAAACATTTAATTAAAGAAGTCATTTTAGTCGACGATGCGAGCAATAAAGGTTGAATTTTTTGTAATTTAGTTTTAAATATGAATTTAAAATTGTGTTTTTTATTGATAGAATTCTGTAAAAAGCCGTTGGATGATTATTTGGCGAAACATCTACCGAAAGCTCGACTAGTTCGTGCAAAGAAAAGGGTTGGTCTCATTCGCGGACGACTTCTCGGTGCCAAAGAAGCAACTGGAGATGTGTTAATATTTCTAGACTCCCATACTGAAGCTAATATCAATTGGTTGCCACCATTATTAGGTAAAAATTTCAGTTCGAAAACGAGACCAAAATTATTTTAATCCAATTTTTTTTACGTTTTAGAACCTATAGCGCTAGATAAACGTACAGTCGTGTGTCCATTTATCGACGTCATCGATTTTGAAACATTTGCTTACCGAGCTCAAGATGAAGGAGCGCGAGGCTCGTTTGATTGGGAATTATTTTACAAAAGGCTTCCACTTTTGCCATCAGATCTTGAACACCCAACAGAACCTTTCAAGTATTAAAAATTATCATAATTTTAATTTATTTGAAATTTATATTTCAAGTATAATATTTTTTCAGGAGTCCAGTAATGGCGGGTGGGTTGTTTGCGATCAGCCGAGATTTCTTTTGGGAACTCGGTGGATACGACGACGGACTGGCAATTTGGGGAGGAGAGCAATACGAGTTATCTTTTAAAGTGATTACAATCAAGGATGTGTTAATGTAACGAGATCTACCGATTATTTTATTTTCTGATTATAAATAGATTTGGCAATGTGGCGGACAAATGGTGGATGCAGCGTGTTCACGTATCGGTCATATTTATCGAAAATTTGCTCCATTTCCAAATCCAGGAATTGGCGATTTTGTGGGAAGAGTAAGTTAAATTTTATTTCTTCTCCGTACAATTTATAAAAATTATTTTTCTGTAATTTTTACGTATTATTTTTTTTTGTTACAGAATTATCGTCGAGTTGCTGAAGTATGGATGGATGAGTACAAAGAATATTTATACATGAGGCGACCTCATTATCGTAACATTGACCCTGGAGATTTGACGAAGCAAAAAGAGCTGAGGAGAAAATTACACTGTAAATCATTCCACTGGTTTATGACAGAAATCGCGTTCGATCAATCGAAAAAGTATCCTCCAATTGAACCGCCCGATTTCGCAACTGGAGAGGTGCGGTTTTCAATTTGTCGAAAATATATTTTCTTAAATTTTGAATTAACAAAAATGTTTTGGTTTCTAGATTCGAAATATAGCAACAAATTATTGTATAGACACCAAATTTCGAAACGAAAACGAAAATTTCAATTTAGAACGTTGCATGAAAGAAAATCCTCAACAAAGTGGAGAACAAGTGAGTTTGTATTGACGTGTTTACGGAGTTAATTTTTAACACTTTATTTTATTTTTTTCTTAGCAATTTGTTTTAACGTGGCACAAGGATATTCGACCTAGAAAACGAAATGTTTGTTTGGACGTGTCCAGTTCGGAACAGCGAGCTCCCGTCATGTTGTGGAACTGTCACGGAATGCAAGGAAATCAATTGTGGAAATATGAAATGGTAAAAATTTTACTACTTTAAAATTTTTTTACCAAAATCTTAAAATAACTTTATATAATATGTTAAAAAACAGGACACGAAACATTTACTGCACGTGACGACTGGGAATTGTTTGGATACGGATAAGGAACGAAAAGATTTGTTTATGAAACGATGCGATCCAAACGCGGAGACCCAGAAGTGGACGTTTTCTCAGATTAACGAAACGGCGTTAAATAATTGGTGAATTAACTCATAAATAAGTAAATTAATTAAAAATATATATATAAAAATAAATACGAATAAATCTTAAACCAATGCAATACCATTTTAAGTAGAAATAAACACATCATACTTGTAGAAATCATTCCTCGATACATTTATCTTCTTATTTTTAAACGTGTACCTATATTTAAAAATTTTCTTCCTACATTCCAAAAATATTATTGAAAATTTTTTGAAATGTCATAGGTTTTTTGCTGTTTTAAATAATAAAACGAAAACAGTATTATTTGTAATATTATTTTTATTTGCGCGATTTAAAATGGTAAAAAATCAAGATGGCGGTAATATAAGGTTTAAGCTCAAATGTTTTGAATGAAATTTTGTGATTTTTTGAGGTGTATAATTCCTTTTTAATTTATTTTTATTATACAAGTGCGATTTATTTACGTGTCGTACAATTGATTTTAAATGGTTTTTACAAATCAGTCAATCATTCAGCGTGGGTTTGGTTAATTCAAAATGTGTAATTTTTTCTTTGAAAATTTAATTTTACTGTAAAAAAATTAAACTTAAAAATAAAAATAACATTATGAAGAGAATAAAAAATAAATATTTCAGATTGAATTCGCATCTTTGTCATTTTTTCTTATTTTTCAAACAGAAATTTAACCAAAATTCAAATTTTTGATTCGTAAAATTAAAAAAAAAATTAATCTTAACACAAAAACTACGCAATCTCGCTTTTAAAATAAAATCATCGATAAACCAGGTGAAAATTATTGTTCTTAAGTACACAAAATTTACTCAATTTACGGCCAAATCACATGACGCTTTTTTTTGTTTACAGTCTCCATCGGCTGAGTTGTTTTTCTTTTCAACAAAATTGTCGGCGTAACTTCCATATCAACTGTCGACGAATTATTTTTCGCACTTATCGGTTTCAATTTGATAATTTTTCTCTCAAAAGCAATTTCGGTTTTCGGTGGTGGTTTTAACCGGGTGCCACTTCCACTTGGCAACAACTGTGCATTTTGCGTCGTTTCCGTTGAAACTTTTTGTTCGGCCTCTTGTTTTTTTAGTCTATTTTCCTTTATTTTACTTCCTCTTCTGTTATCTCTGCATGGGCGTTGTGGAAGTGGAGACACGTGTTTATGAAACAAAACGACGAGATCGTCTTTACAAAGTCCGGATAAAGTTTCGTTTTTAACACGTACGCATCGCTAAAAACAAATTAAACATATGTTACATCGACCTCGGTCACCTGTTTTGTGAGTACTTACCTGACGCAGTATCTCGATTAAACGAGAACTTGTTAATAATTCGGGGATCAACAACGAGTCGTCGGTTGAAGTTGACATTTTGACGCTTTTTACACCATTTTTTCTCGATTAAAAATCAAAAGGTACTGTTTTCGGCGAAGCAAATATTGCCAAACGTCGTCTTCTATCCTTAACAGTAAACAAGATTACTATTTGGAAGCACTAAGTTTAAAAAAAAATTATTAACAGCGATTTTATCTCGATAACGATACCGAGAGTAAACATGGCGTACATTAAAGAAATGCGCCATAAAAATACAACACCCGTCACCTGATTGGTCGATAAAACAGGCTTCCTGATTGGCTCTTTTATTTATATAATTTTTTAAATTTTCAGATTTTGATCTCGTGAATACCTTTTATCCCCTAAAATTTAAAAATAAATTATACTTTTTAACTCTAACCTGCACTTCATAAAACAAATCTTATTTGCGAAGTTATCTCACTACCGATACCGAAAGTAAACATGGCGATTAGGCAGTAAACACCAAATACAACCTACCTCCTCATTGGCTAATAAAACCCGCATCCTGATTGGTCGTCGTTGTTATGGATTCACCGCCACATTGTGGGATGTGTTTTCCTCATTTCGTTAGCGCAGCAACAGGCTTTAAGGAAACGGCAGTACCGGATCGGATCAACCATTCTCCTCTAAACCAACACAACTACTTTCACACGTAACTACCTGCCTCACCTTTACTTACCACCGAGCGTGTCAGTGAAGCGGCGTTCGCCTTTCGATCGAAATTTACTTCGCGCAACTCAAAATTTCACCATCTGCCATCTCGGGTAAGCGACCAGGCATTAAATTAACTTAGATTAACCGATACCATTTACTGCACATCCTTCATTACGCTTTGTTTTTTATCGTACGATGTCCAAATCATTTGATAAATATTTATAAACTAGGTAAAATGAATTTTTAATGCGTGCGCCGACACGCAGATAAATGGAAGTAATTTCGTCATCGGATGTGATATTGGAATTTAACCTAATCCTTGAATATTTTAATTCTTGAGAGAGAAAATTTATTTATCAGTGTATAGGTTTATTCTTCCATACGGTTAAGATATGGTTCTAAATCCGGGTAAATGATACTTTGGGTTTGTCGTAAAATTTACGGCTAGGTGTGCACGGCGAGAGCGCCATATAAATTACCGTAATATTTGGTTTTAATTTTTTAATTTTAAGGTGGATTAATATTTTGGGAGAATTTTAGTCGTAAATTTTTGTTTTAAAATAATTTTTTTGGGTGATATTTTCGATTAAGGTGAGGATACCGCGAGAGCGCCGTAAAAAATTAATATTCGATTTTATTGTTTTTGGTGGTGATTTGTAAAAATATTTATATTTTAAATTTATTTTACTAAATATGTGTTATTTTTAAATATAAAAAGTTTTGATTTCAGAATAACCCTGATATTTCAACGTTATACGCTATTAACAGGAAGCGCCGTTATAATTTAAAACAGTTTTCAATTTTATTTCAAAACAGTACACTTTTTCTTACAAAATATTTCAAAATATTAATACAAAAATACCCTTAAAATAATTTCCAACTCTCAATTTCTACTGACAGCGCCTTAAGAATTATCAACCAAAACCTCCATTTTTAATTCAAATTCCACAAAAATATCAAATATCCGTTACCTAACACCCAAATTATCTAACTCAACTCTAACAACACTTTACTCCACTAAATTTCCACAAAACTCGACTTCCAACTGATAAAAAACCAAGCTTTTCCAACCACACTTCAAAATTTAACCCTAAACTTAACCCTAACCACAAAAAAACCCTCCCAAAACAACCCCCACTTAACCCAACACCTAAAACCACACTTAATCGTGAATTAATCTACATTCCCTAAGTTAATAGCCTCGTTTGAAAACTAAATTTGACCCATTCGATGAAACTCCCATTAGGCTTAGCGCGTTTTCTGCATGATATAGATTTTTAGCGAAATTACAACTACTTGGGATAATTTATCACGCCATGGGGGGAGATTGGGCTCGTGAAGGAAAAATAAACACAGAGAGAGGGCGAAAAAAGAAAATAAAAACACAAAGGCTATTTGACACGGAAATGATTAAAGGTTAGCTCCAAATGTGAGCGAAATCGACAACTTGTTGCATTTTGCATGAATTTAGGCTTATTTGTCAAAAGTTATTGAGTTAGGGATAAATTATGGAAATTAGTTTCGTAAATAATGGTTAGTGTTGTGTAGATGCATGGTTAGTGGTTTTTAGGTTGTAATTTTGTAATTTTTTTTGATAATATGGCGGATTCGACCGCCATTTTGTTTTTGGGAAATTTGAAATTTGAGTTGAAATAAAGGGTTAGGTTTTGAGGTATTGGATTTTTTTTAGGGTTAGGGTTGGTTGAATATTTTGTTTGAAGAAATTTTAGTGTTAAAAAATAAGCCTAATTTGAAATTTTGTTGATTTAAAAAATATTTTGGTATAAAATTCCCGTTATTCAAGGTTTATATTTTATAATATAATGCTCGCACAAGTGCAACGCTTTTATTAAACGCTTTTCATCACAAAAATTTCCTCGAAAAAAAAAAAATTTCACACGCACCATTCAAAACTAAAACATAAAATTAAAGTTGAGCAGCCATCTGCATTTTCTAATCCGCCATTTTTAAATTTTTCCAAAAATTTTATTTACAAAACGGACATAATTAATCCAAATCAAAACTAAAACTCAAGTGTAAACACAAACAAAAATAAATATTTTTATAACTGCACGTGCGCCGTTGATAACTTATCAACAAAAAATAACTCTACCGTTAAAATTACTCCAATTTCACATAGTACATACCATAGTTCAAATTATTTCTTATTCAAATAACGAGTATAAAATTGTGGTTGTCATGTACAATTTTGAAAAACATAAATATTTGCTTACGTCATAAACGTCTTCACGGTCAATACTCTCGAAGACGATTTCCTGAAACCGAAAGAAACAAAAACAGCATCGTTTCGTCCTTATTAAAATAAAAAACTTCGAGTAGTATTGATTTTACACACAAACCTCGTGTAACATTTTGTGGTTTATCTCGGTTTACAATATCGTATTCTCGTTATCTCCATCTAACTCTTATTCCGCCATCGCGTGATAAACTCGAACCCAAAACACCGAATAAAACACCGCGTTTCAAACAACATCAAAATTTTCACCAAATTCACACGTAAACTTTAATATATTATTATTTTGTGTGAACATTTGTAACGATCTGTCATAATCTCAACCCTTTTTATTCAAATTTTGAATTTTTGAAGAAAAATTCGCCATTTCTTCTTGTTTAGGCTTAAATTTTTTTTCTCGAAAATTTGTGTTTATGAGTGGAATTAATTATTCGGTTTTGTTTACTTGTTGTAGGAAATGTATTGCACAACGTGACAAATGTTTTCTCTTCGGATCGTGAGTGTGGACCATTACCTGGCTACGCCTTTGCCAGGTATTGATGTGTGTTTTTCGGATTTCCGACGTGCCCACGTGAAGCAAGTGCCAATTGTGAGAGTATTTGGAATAACAGCAGCAGGTAATTTGAAATAAGCTAAAATTTCATTATTTCATCACACTTTAAAATCAATAATTTTTATTTTCCCTGTTAATAAATTATCCACGTCGTGTATATTTTTAATTTTTAGAATGATGAATCGTCCATTTTGTGCGTGGAGTTTTTAAGTTGCAGGTGGTAGGGTGTGATACAATCTGGAGCGTTGTTGAATTTGAGCTGGAATGAGTTTTGAACCTATCAACGTGTCGCTTGAATATAAATGTTGTGAGGTTTCGTAAGTTCAATTGAAGGTGTCGAGAATTTAAAGCTTAGTTTGTATTTTGGATTAGCAAAGGGTTAAAATTCGATGACCAATCATAAGCAAAATTTTTAGGGTAGATGTTTGAATTTTTTAGTTGTAAAAGAAATATTGGTTAAACTAATAATAGTTACGCCGTTTTAAGTAGTTTTGCCAGAATCGTTTAAATTATTTTGGGGATGTAATTTAACTAATTTTCTGGTAAATTTTTGTGCAAACTGCAAAATTAAAATTAAAAATTAAACCGAAATGCAATAAAATGAGCTAAAATATAGTTATTAGTGTAGTCCAAAACAGACATCTGTGTATGTTAGGGCGTTAGGCTTAAACAGAATTTTAAGATTTTTTGAGGTTTTGTTTCCGGTTAGGGATATTTTTATTAATTATTAATTATACAAACTAATTCGTCTTTAATCGTTGATTACTCGTGGTAAAGCAATCAACGAAAACATTTAGGTCACCCTAAGTTCGACAAAATAAAGTTATTAAATACTGAGCACGCGATTTATAATGCTTAACCCTAAAATAGGCCTATTTCGGTATTTTGTTAATCCTTTGTTAGAACTCTCGATCAAAACATCAGATTGAGATATTTCAACACCGTGTTTGTCGTTGAACACTAAAAATTGGAAAATGCACGCCTATTTATCGAGTGAAATATAAGCTAAACGATATTAACATTTGCAACCGCGTTAACTATCTTTCACCTTTAAATCTAAATACAACGCGTCCATGGTAACCGTATACTAACAAAATCTCCCGGTTATAATATTGGTCAACTATCCTATATAAAGAGAAAAAAGAAAATTTTTTTGTTAATACAATCAATAAAATTCTAAAATTTCTAAAAAAAAAAAAATAATTTTTTAAATCTAAAAATCTAAATTTTTAAAATTTTTTGCTCTAAATTTTCCTTATATTTCAAATTCTAAATAAATATTTCAAATTTCTAGAAATTTAAAAAATCGAAAAATTAAATTTTTTTAAAAATTTCAAATTTCAAATACTTTGCTACATTTTTTCTATTTTTGGAATTCTAAATTTCTAAATTTCTAAAATTCTAAACTTTTACGGAGAATATCATTTCTACAACACTTTTCCATATTTTACGAATCCCAAAATTCAAATTTTTACATTTTTTGCAATATATTTCTCTATTTTTCAAATTCTAAAATTCTAAATTTTTCTTATTTTCTCCCACATTTTCTCTATTTTTCAAACTTTCCGCAAATTGTTTTAACTAAAACTAAGTCTATTCATATTTCCAGGTCAAAAAACTTGTTTACATCTACACGGAATTTTCCCCTACGTCTACGTAAACTACAATGGCGTCGGTTGCAACAACTGCGAGCGGGAAATGCAACAACTTGCTGTCAGTTTGGACCGAGCGCTCAATATCAGCCTTGGCAATGCATCTGATGTCCAACACGTATACAAAGTGTCCTTGGTACCTGGCATGTAAGTTTTATAAAGTTTAAAACTATTAATACGTTAATTTTTAATGAATTTGTTACTTAAAATTTATTTATTTACACGTAGGCCGTTCTACGGGTTTCACAGTACCGAACAGCGGTTCCTTAAAATTCAGTTTTACAACCCGCTGGTTGTTAAAAGGTAATATTAAAAAATATATTTTAATAAATTCATACATTTAGAAATTGTGAAAAACAGTGGCAAAGTTGCGACACAAAAATGTGTTTAATTTCCTTGTTTTTATTTCGTGTAAATATTCGAGTAAATAACGGATTTGGATAATTGTGTAGTATATTTTTAATTCTGATTTTATCCGTATTTTAATGGGAAATAATAAATATCACGCTTTGGTGGACACATCAGATATTCGTCCTTTGCGTTAAAAATGTATATTCCGCTTTACCGCTGTTTAAATTTTGTTGTTTTTACTAATCGCCATTTAAATTAACCCTAAACTAAGCCTTGTTTTAATTCTAGGGCAGTGGAATTACTGCAAAACGGTGCTGTGATGAATAAAGCCTTCCAACCGTACGAAGCTCACGTGCCTTTTATCTTACAAGTAATATAAAATCAAAAATTCTTAACCCTAACTCCGCCATTTTTGTTAATAATGAATATCGTTAAAGGTGTTCATCGATTACAACTTGTACGGCATGAATCTATTGAACTTAGCTAGTGTTAAATTCCGAAGAAAACGCGACGGTAACTATCTTTTTATGTATATATATATATAAATATTTTCTTTGGCAAGGTTTATGAAATTTTTATTTAGTGAAAATTGATTTTTATGCTGGATATTTTTTTTGATGTTTTTATTTCGTAATTTCAAGACCGCGTCAAGGAAAATAGTTTCACCGACACCGCCAATAAATCAAATTCGTCCGTCGGTAGCAATCAAAGTGGCACGTCGACTGTGTTATTTAGAAAGTGGAATCCTGATTTAATGTCCAGGTAGTGATTTTATTTTATATTTTTTTGCAGTTGTGGTTTCTTGTTATTTATTTACTTATTTCGTTACATTTTTATTTTTTTAGTAGTTTGTTTATAGACGCAGAACGGCAGAGTTTGTGCGAGTTGGAAGTCGATGCTCTGGATATCGATATATTAAATAAAATGGAATTAATGTGTAAGTTAAGGTTAAAAGATTTTTAAAAAAAATAAGTTTAGGTGTTAAAAATATTAAATTTTTTTGTAGCACATACGGGGATGAGTCCTGGACTTAAGGCGATTTGGGATGATGAGAGATTAAGACGGCAGGTTTTGGGGAATTCGTGGAAACTTACACCTGAAGAATCGCAAGGTAACTTTTTTTGAGTTAAAGATTGAGGTTAAGCCTAATAGTTTTAAAAGACGTGTTAAATTCGTGTTTACAAATTCGGTTGTAGCAACTTTGATATGGAAATAGGTTTATTTTAGTTGAATCGACCGATAGACTGTTTGTTAAGCCTATTTAGTCTTTTATGGAGTATTTTGTAAGAAGTTTATAATTACGACATCGAAATTCTGTCGAAAACACGTACTTTGACCGTTTCTTTAAAAGAAAGTAGGTTAAACTCTAAAACACAATTCTATGTAGCTAAACAAAACTATTTACGAGTTGAAAAACGAAACCTTTATTTTTAGGCCTAATGACGAAATCGAAACTGATTACAGTATTTTCAAAATCCAGTTTAATCCAAATTATTTTGGGTTAATATAAAATTCGATTTCGTTAATCTAGATTAGTATCTCTTTTTTAAACACATTTTATTTATGCTTTAATGATGAAATTCGCGTAGTTTTTCGAATCAATATCGCATTTTATAAAAAATTTAACGCTATGTAGATATGACAGAAAAGAAAACTTTATAGTTTGCTTTAGGTTGCACTCGTGATTGCCAGGCAACGTGTAGGTAATAAAATCCGTAATCTAAAACTGACAAAAGCTATTAGGATTGAAATCGTTTTGTTATTTCCATCTCGAATGTGCACTGTCATAGGAAGATTTATGCCTAACTCTCGCAAAAAATTAGAAAATTTCATAAAATTTATTTTGTTATTACAAAACTAATGCATAATTAAAACTTTTGTTAATTTTATAGAGAGAAACGATGTGAGGATGTACGAATCCGAGATCCGGTATCTTGAGAAACTTCGAGAAAAATTGGCCAAACTGGAAGAAAATGCTTCGCAACCGATCGATTTGAGAACGGAAAAAGTTTGTCGTGTTTACGATGTGACGACTAAACAAAACAGTAAACACCCTCAATTTTTTAATCACATTTTATATTTTTATTAACTCACTTTATTTTATTCCGTAAACAGATCAATCGGCAGACGAGCTCGTCGATGAGGAAATCATCGCGAATGTTTCTCAAAGTTTAAACCAATCACGAGCTGGAAGCAGTATTTGTAAGAAAAACTCAAATTTTATTTTGCAGAAATATATTTTACTAAATTTTAATTTTATTTTGTGCAGTGAACTCGCAAGATGAAGAAATGATTGATATTTTAGCTCGGTTATGTTCGAGTCAACATGGCGGCTCGCCCGAAGATGACGATAGTCTTTTATCGTCCCAGAAGGCATTGCGGAATTGGGAATGTGGCGGGAATTATTACAACGAGGAGCAACAAGATGACGATGACCGCGAAACGAACGAAATGTCGCAACTCATCTGGCAAATTGATCCAGTGCAGGAAAGTCAACAGAGGTAAAAAGGAAACATTTTTTTTTTAAATACTGGAAAAAAATATTAAAAAATATTATCGATTTAGCTGCCAAGGTGACGACGAAACAATACCTCAGGTAGACGGACCTGTAGATCCAAAGTCAACCAACTCAGGTGAGATTTATGTGTGAAAAGAAGAAAAAAGGTGTAAAAGAATATTGAATGAGTATTGAACGTTGAAAAAGAAAATTCCAGGAAAATTTTAATTTTTATTCAAAATGACGATCGAATTTGCATTGACGAAAATTACGTCGAGTAATAAAAAATCTCGTTTTTTTTCTTGAGTAATTCTCGTTAATATCAAAATGGCGGTCGAAATTACGTTGAACGAAACCTTTTTTGAGTGAAAATCTCGTTTAAGTCACGTTTTTTCTCGTGAAATCTCGTTGCTTTGAATTTTAAGTTTTATCTTTTAATAAATCCTGGAATAATCTTTTACAAAGACATTAACCCTCGCTTTTGTCTGTATCCCCCGGCTTCCATCTTTGTTTATCTCTGTTCGCGTTTTAAAAACTAGATTAATCCTTAAAATTAGGCGAAGTATTGTATTTCTTATGTTTCAAAGGCTTAAACCGAATACCACGATGCAACGCGGCTTCTACGGGCTACAACCAACGTCCGCATCATCAGTCGAGATCCTCCCGACGTGACGTCACACCAACATCTCCTTACAACGCGGGAGGTACGGCTCTACATCCAATCCCTTCACCGCTCGCTAATCAAACCTTCAGAGCCCCCACGTGGACGCCTCAATCGTCGATCCAACCAATGGCTAATTTCTTTTATCCCAATCAACACAACTCTAATCCGTTTCACTGGAATTACCGCGATTACAACGCGTGGCATTCCGCGGTCGAGATGACGTCACCCGCGTTTCCGCAAAACCAAATGGACCACAAAAAGTTATATCCGAACGTACCTCAACCTTGGCCTAATCCCTCAATCCCTAGATCAGTAATCGCGCCGAATTGCGGACGAGAATTTAGTGCCGTTAATCCATTCGCGGATGGATATACAGTGCCTTATAACCAAGATTGTATCCCGCCGGTTAATATTAATCTTAATAATTATCCAGCCGGAAGTGGCGGGTATTACGACGCTAATCCTTTTAATCCCCATATTGAGGGATACGATCGAGCGAAGGAAAACGCGAAATATAACGAATATAAACAACATCAACATCATCTTCAAAATCCGCAACAACAATTACAACATCATCAACATCCACAACACGATGGACAATTAATGATACCCTCGAACGGAGGCTATAATTGTAATATGGAGGCTGGAAGTAGTCAAGTGAAAAATTTTATTTCCCTACAACGGATTTCTTACATGTCTCAAGTCGCGTGGCAAGGCGATAATCCTCGTGACGTTAATCCCGAATTTTCGAATTCAGGTCGAGGAAGATTTCAAGAGGAAGTGATCGAGGAAACGTCGACGACGGCGGTGACGATGTGCACGGATGTTTTAGCGGCTGCGATGACGAGTAGCGGGATCGATTTACATTCTTTAGCCGAGGTTTGTCCGGAGGAACCTGAGAAAGTCGAGGAAATGACGAGTATCGTCGTGTCTGAGACTGAGCAATGTTCGGTGATGACGAGTTGTATATCGGAAAATGGCGGATGGGGTGAAGAATCGTCATCGTGGCTTTTGGATATGGATCGACAAGAAGCGAGTAATGTCGTCGAAAGTGAAAATCAGATCGAGTTTAGTTCGGAAAATGGAGTTTTGAATGCAGAAAATCGAAGTAAAAATGGAGGTGACGATGGGTCGAGTGAGAGTGATAAGAACGAAGATTGTAAATTGGATTTTCAAGTGCCGTCGGTGCCCCCGGAGGATTCTCCGGCGACGACGGTGAATTCGCCGATGAATTCGAATGATGGAGAAAGTAAGAGTGAGAAACAGTATTACGAGTATCCGGATTTAAGTTCGATTATCGAGTCGGAGGAGTTGTTGAATCGGCAAGGAAATAAGTCGGCGATCGGGTTGATGAATGAGAATGAGTTGCAGTTCCAGTTGCAGTTGGAGGAGTCGTCGAATGATGCTGAAGATGCGAAAGAAACCAAAGACGAATCGGAATCTAGTCAATCTGAAAAGGAAAATGGTGGTGGGGATGAAGAGGTTTGTGAGATGGATTTGGAGGAGATTAATAATTGCGACGAACAAAATGGCGATGGTAATGAAGAAGACAGTAAGGATTTGATTAAAAATTCTGGTGAAAAAATGGATGAAGAAACTGAAGAAGGAAAAATTGATGATCGGAATGGTCGAAGTGGAGAAGAAAACGAGGAAAATTTGATTGAAAATGGCGGGGATAGTGACGAAAAAGTAGAAAATTTGGTTGAAAATGGCGGAAGTGGTGATGAAGAAGTCGAAAATTTGGTTGAAAATGGCGGAAATGGTGACGAAGAAGTCGAAAATTTAGTTGAAAATGGCGGAGATGGAGACGAAGATGTAGAAAATTTAGTTGAAAATGGCGTAGATAGTGCGGAAATAGTAAAAAAGTTGGTTGAAAAAGTTGAAAAACTGAACGATAGTTGTCAGACATTAGTCGAAACCGACTCAGAACTAACCGAAAATTTAATCGAACCAATTTTATACCCCGAACCCGCGATCGAAATCCAAATAACATCGACCAAAGAAACAGACCAACCAATCCTAACCACACAAAACGACATCCAAAATGTCGAACTAACCCAAAAACAAAAACAAAAACAACACTCAACGTCACGACACATCGCAAAAAATTCTGATAAATTACCGCAAGAAAAACAAAATTTAAACGACGACGAAAATCAATCGGATTCCTTGGTTACTGAAGACCCAGAAGACAACACCAGTCACGCGACGATGTTTACGACAGCGGATAAAACTACAACAACTGAAAATCAAAGAAACCCGCCTTCAAAAATATCGACGAAAAATGTCGACCTACTCGACGACCACTACCGGGTCCCCGTACTCGAGAAAATGGCATCGCTCGTGCGCAGGGCGTTGAATAGCGTGCATGGCCGTGAACTAATGCCCGACTTATCGATTCTTCCTTCTATTGATCCTCCTATTAAAATTAACCCTGCCAATGATTTTCGCGCGTGCGAACGTCCACGACCTACTAACGACAAAATGCAAGCGTTGAGCGAGTCGAGCTGCGACTTTTTGCTCGCGAATTACCGAAAAAACTCAATTTACTCCAATGGCTCTTTGGCAGGAATTTCGTCGAGTTCGAGAAGTAGAAGTAGAGGGTCGTCGAAGTCGAGGAAGAAACGGTCGAGTGTTGCTGAAGATGGTGGAGAGAAAGATGGCGGTGAGGTTAAGACTAGGAATATTGGGACCAATGTGCATCCGCACGATTTGATTCGAAGATCGTATTATATGGTGAGGTATCACGGATTAAGAGTGGCGGTGTCGGATTCGGTGAGGAAGTCGGATTTGAGGAAATTGGGGAAGGAGAAGTTGTGTATTCCCAAAATGGAGGTTGAAGAGAGAGGGGAAAAAGAAGCGGTGATGAAAAAATGGACGATGAGGAGTAAGAAAGGGTTGAAGATGAAGTTTAGTGCGGAGGAAGTTGGGATTGGAGGTGGTAATGAGGGGGATAAAAAGGAAAGTGTGGCGTTGAGTCGAACGAAGAGGTTGAAGGTGGATTATAAACCGCACGCTTTTTCGCATATTTTTAAGTTTGATGTGGTGCCTGAAGGGGTAAGGCAGCATAATTCGAGGGAGAGATCGAGAAATCATCGATCGGAAGATGCGAGAAAATCGACGGTGGATTGGGTTGAAAGTAGCGGACGAGATCATCACGGGATTAGTCGAAAAAGACGGATTAAGAAACGGAGATTAGAAGAAACTCAAAGGAAAAAACCTCAATTGACTATTTTCATCAGTCCCTCGAAATCGAAGACTAATAAACCGGATTTACAAGAGATTGACGTAGAAGATTACAACGCAAATACGAACAAGGATCACGTGAAATTATACAACGACGCTATGTGGAACATGAATTTTAATTCGCCGCCTGATGTCACCACGAAAAAACACACGCCTCCTCGATGTTGGTCCCCGAACGAGACTAACACGACAAATTCGACGTCAGTCGCTGTCGAAAACGTCACCACTGAAGACACGACCGCGAATGACGGTTGGGTGCCTTTTAGTTTCACTTTAGACGCTTTGGTGACGGAAGAAGATGACGATGACGTCAATAGTAAATTTGACCATTTGAGTAATGGACCGAGTTACGTCACTTTGAATAATAGTAGTGTTAATAAAGAGACGCAATTCGAGGATAGTGAAGGTGGGAAAAGTGTGTTAATCCATCGCGGGATTAGCGGAGGTGATGACGTTGACGTTGACGCTTTTAGTGATATATCCTCTGAGCATGTTTATTGTGCCGGAAATGATGCGTCGTTTGTGTTGAATGATGAAGACACGTGTCCGTTGTCGGAGCAAGAGGATAATCCGAAGGATTTGGAGGCGAATGATGCGATGAGTCAAGATGGAGGTGATGAGGGAGATGTGAAGGATTCGTTGGTTTTGTCGGATTTTACGGATGAGGAAGATGAGACGTCGTTTTCGTCGAATGTGACGTCACAAAGTGGGGATGTTGGGTGCAGGATGGAGATGTGTGAGAAAATGGATGTTCAACCGTTGGATTTGAGTGGATCGAATTATTCGCAAGATTTGTTCGCGGTTGATGATGAAATGATGTCGACTCCGGTTGATCAAATTGATCAGTCGTTGTTTTCGAATTTTGAGTATGAAAAGATAAGTGAAGATGAATTAGAAGAAGATGGTGATGAAGATGATGATGATGAGTCGAGTTCGCAGACCTTGAAAACGAACAGTCCTCCTCTTTTCCCGTTGGACGAATTAGACGTCAAAATGGACGAAGAAGCAAATAAAGATTTGTCGGTCGAGACGATTACCAACAGCCAATCTGGGATTGAGAGTTTTTATGAAATGCAGACGCAAAATTCGACATTTATTAATCAAGATAATACGAAAAATCACAAAGTTTTTGTGTTCAAACGTCCACCTCCGACACGCGAAGAGGTTTTGTCGACATTGGAAGAAAACGGGTTGTCGTTAGTTGTTCATCAAAAAGCGCATTATACGAAACCGGAAGACGTGCCTGAAAAACATGGCGAGTTTGGGTTGAAGAATTTTGAATCGAAATTTCAAAATGAAGGGATAGAAAATTGGCGAACTATAATGGCGACTCATTTTAATGGCGATACGAGTTGTCAAGAAATTCTTGATCAACTTAAACGAGATTCGAGAACGAAAACTGCGTTTTTGTCGAGTTGTCGACAAGTGGTCGTTGTGCCTAACAAGAATCCTCCATCGAGAAAAGAAGTTGAAGAGTGGGTTAATTTAAGAGAAAAGAACAAATCTTCAAATATTTTCAATAATTTCAAAGATCAAAAGACTTCATCAACACAATCACCGGTTCCGTGGGCTGAAAATTCACAAACGTCATCGTTACCTTATCACAGTACACCTCAATCACGTCACATTTCACCCGCCATTTCATGTCCTAATTTCACCCCGATTTTGAAGAAAAGACGTTTTTACGAAAACGACGTCAAAGACCGCGGCCAAACTCCGAAAAGAAAGAAAATGTCTTCGATCGAAGATATCGTCGAACCGTTGAAAAAGAATCGACTTAAGATGATGAGCGAAGTCGAAAAAGTATATTTGATATTTATTTTTATTTTTAACGTTAAATTAATATTTTTGTTTGGTAGAATGACGTCACGACGTCACAAATTGACGGACCGAGCCCAGCGAATAGTTTTGGATTCAAGATGTCGTGTGATAATTTACAAGATGCTCGAACAATTCACGAAGTAAGAACAAAAATTTATTTTACGGTATTTTGTAAAAATGGCTAAAAAATAATTTTACTCTTCAGCACCAGTATTTAACGATCTGCAGTCTGGAAGTTCACGTCCGGACACGTCAAAATTTACGTCCCGATCCTGAATTCGACTCAATCCGCGCCATTTTTTACTGCATTTACAACGACACTCCCGATGTTTCGAACCAGAATATAATCGGATGCATCGCTGTCGACGAAAACAACACTTCGACGTCGTGTTCGTGCGACGATGACCCGTGCGCGTGTTTCCAGAAACCTAAACGACATTTAGCCGCTCGAAGCGGCGTGACAAACTTAAGGACTTGTTTTGTGCCGAGTGAGGAGAAATTATTAGAGGAAGTGGTTTGTTTAGTTTCGACGTGGGATCCGGATATTTTTGTCGGTTACGAAATCGAAATGTTGTCTTGGGGTTTTGTGCTACAACGCGCGAGATTTCTCGGTCACGATTTCGTGTCGTCGTTGTCACGTGTGCCAAGTAAAAATTTTAATTTTTGGGAAATTTTCAACAGTAATTTTACTAATTTCGTGAAATTTTTAATTTTTTTAGACGTGAAGTCGGGTAGTTCGACATCGTCGACGACGGGTGAAAATGTGTCGATTGAAGATTATCAGGTGTTGAAAGGGAGGATTTTATTGAGTGTGTGGCAGCTGATGAGACACGAAGTTACGCTCAATATTTATCGATTTGAGAACGTCGCTTATCATTTGTTACACGAGCGAATTCCGTTGTATTCGTATCGTAGTTTGAGTGATTGGTTTGATCACGAATCGGATTTGTACAGGTAAGATTTATTAAAAATTGTCGACAAAAAGTGAAAATGTTTAAAATTTTGCGATTTTGTATTTTTCAGGTGGCGAACTATCGAACATTACGTAATTCGAGCTCGGGCGAACATTCAACTTTTACTTCGAGTCGATTTGATCAATCGAACGAGCGAATTAGCGAGACTTTTCGGTATTCAGTTTTACGAAGTTTTGTCGAGAGGATCCCAATTTAGAGTCGAATCGATGATGCTTCGGCTCGCTAAATCTTCAAACATGGTCGCCGTCAGTCCGAGTATTCAACAGCGAAATCAGTAAAATTTTACATTTTTCAAATTATCTTTAATTTAAAAAATTTTGTAATTTAAAATTTTACTTCGTAGCGCACGTGCTCCCGAGTGCCTCGCTCTCATCATGGAACCCGAATCCATGTTTTACAGCAATCCTATCCTGGTTCTTGATTTTCAATCATTGTATCCATCAGTGATTATAGCTTATAATTATTGTTTTTCAACTTGTTTGGGTCACGTGGATTCTTTGGGCGGGTAAGATGGCGATTATACTATAAGACGTAAAATTTTTAAAATAACATCGGTTTGAAATTTTAGGGTAGGACCGTTTAAATTTGGTTGTACGAGTTTAGACGTTAATTCGGAGGAATTAAGAGTGAGTTTTTACATAATTTAAGTAATTTATTTATAAGTCAAAACTAATTTTTTTATGATTTTTGTAGAATTTGATCGATCATTTACACATATCACCAACTGGAATCGCTTACGTGAAACCGAACATTCGGAGAGGAATTTTACCAAAGTACAGAATTTTTATTTTTTGCTAATACTGTACGAATACGTTTACAAAATTTTATTTTTAGGATGTTGAATGATATTTTGGAAACCCGGATAATGGTGAAAAAAGCGATGAAAGAATACAAAAGCGATAAATGTCTAAATCGAGTTTTAGACGCTCGTCAACTTGGCCTTAAACTAATCGCTAACGTCACTTACGGGTACACCGCAGCTAATTACTCAGGAAGAATGCCGTGCAGCGAAGTAAGATTTAAATTTCTACATAATTTCAGTTTTTTTTATCTTTGTGTTTTTATTTCTTAAGGTTGCAGACAGCGTCGTTGGTAAAGCGAGAGAAACGTTAGAAAGAGCGATCGAAATGGTTAACTCGCATCCATCTTGGAACGCACGAGTTGTGTACGGGGATACGGACAGCATGTTCGTCCATGTTCCTGGTCGGAGCAAAGAAGACGCGTTTAGAATCGGACAGGAAATTGCGGATGCGGTTACTGCGTGTAATCCTAAACCAGTGAAACTAAAATTTGAAAAAGTAAAAATATTTAAGATTTTTGTAATTTTCGTTTCTAAAAATTTTAATTTTTGTTTTAGGTTTATTTACCGTGCATTTTACAAACTAAAAAACGGTACGTTGGTTACATGTACGAAACTCCCGATCAAAAAGATCCAGTTTATGACGCGAAGGGAATTGAGACTGTTAGGAGAGATGGATGTCCCGCTGTGGTTAAAGTATGATGATAAAATTGATTTATTTTGTTTTTTAGTAAAATTTTTGACATTTGTTGGTTTTTTGGTTGATTAGGTGTTAGAAAAATCTATACGGTTGTTGTTTACGACGAGAGATTTGTCTCGAGTGAAGACGTACGTTCAGAGGCAGTTTCAGAAAATGTTTACTGGACGGGTTAATTTGCAAGATTTGACTTTAGCGAGGGAATTTCGAGGGAAAAACGGCTACAAACCTGGAGCGTGTGTTCCTGCGTTAGAACTAACAAAGTGAGTTTTGGTTATATATTAATTACAAATTTTTGACTTTTGATTTGAATTTTGATTTTTTTAGACGAATGTTGCGAGAAGATCGTCGAGCTGAACCGCGAGTCGGCGAACGTGTGCCTTACATAATCGTGTACGGTTCTCCCGGAGCGCCTTTATTTCAGTTAGTTCGTCAACCTGACGATGTACTTCTCGATTCAAGTTTAAGAATCAACGCGCATTATTACGTACAAAACATGCTCATTCCTCCTCTGCAAAGAATGTTTGGATTACTAAACGTTGACGTCACGCAGTGGTAAAAATAATTTGTTCTTCATGAAAAATCGATTTTGTCTAAATTTTTGTTTCTTTAGGTTTAAATCAATATCAAGATTAACCACTCATCGTCTTTGCAGCGTAGAAAACATTTCGGGTAAAAAGAAAGGAACTATTTCGCAATACTTCGATTTATTATCCTGCCCGGTTTGCGGTGAACCGAGTTCACGCGACCTTTGCCCTCAATGTCGAGGAGATCCACAAAACGTCGTGGTCACTCTTAACGAACAGATTCGCGCGATTGAAAAAACACATAAAAAATTATCCGAAGTAATTAACATCATATTTAACCAAAAATATATTTTTGAGTTACAAAACTAAAATTTTTATTTTTCTCGCAGATTTGTGGTTCGTGCTCAGGTGACCGCAACAACAACAACAAAATGTTTTGCGTGTCTTTGGACTGCCCGGTCTTTTACCGTCTTGCTCAAGCGACCCGAGACTTGAATCAAGTCCCATTTCTTAGGAAACACGTCGATTTGTTATTGGAATTTTAAAATTCCAGTTAATAGTATTTTTGATTTAATTTTTTCACCACTGAAACATTCTTTCTATTTTTACTTCATTTTTTTCGAGCAATAATTGTATTTCTTATCACTGGATTAATTCAGAGATTTTGTTATTGATCACGTCAGTGCCTTAACGTGAAATTTATAATTTTTTTTGGTCGTTGTCTCTAGTCAGCTAAAAATTAAGATTATCAAAAAGTTTAATTCTTTGTTTGTAATAATAACAAATGTTTACGTCAAATTAAAATATATTTGTTCATAGAAAAGAAAACTTGCGTTTTGATTTTGATTTCGACAATCTAAGCCTAATTTAAGACTAACTCTCACCCGCTAACACAATTTTCTACAGTATTTTAATATTAAAATATCAACGATATTTAGAAAATATAAATAGAATTCCGTTTATTTTGGGGCTAGTTTTGTTTTACATGAATTTAAAATGTCGAATTCTTCGTTTAACAACGCGAACCACGTTTCGTTTTTAAGATTTACGTGAGTGTTAATGGCGTGTTCGACGCAATTAATCCTCGTTTTTAAAATTGTTTGAATTAAGTTGTTGGCTAGAGATTCGTTGGTTATTGAAAAAGGACCTTCTAAAGCTCGATTCCAACTTTGTCTGCAAATTAAGTACGGGAACAAACTTTAGTTGAGTTACTCGGTATAAAATTAAACGAAAAATTTAAATATCTTACAATTCTTTGAAATTGGAAACTAAAATCCTCGCGCAGACGAGAAGACTCCAAGATATTTCGTTGAACGTACAATATACATCTCTAAAATACGCAAAAAAAAATTAATAAGTTGGTAACACAAATTTTTTTTTCTTTTTTTGTTATTTTTTAACACCTGAATAAACATTTCTCTCGTATCATATTTATCTTCGTTTTAAAATTAGACTCACGGTCGTTATCTAAGTGAATCAGTTTTAAATTACTGCAAATGTCACCTAGAAAAACAGAAACAAAATTTAAAAAAATTAAAAAAGTTAATATTGACATTTTTCTTACTTAGCGTAAATTCCACGGAACTATTCGGATTATGCAAAACATAAAATCCGTAATTTAAAATTAATTTACAATTATCATGTTCACCATAATTAATAAATATTTGACTACATTTCGCACACTTTTGATGGGTTACAATTTCATAATTTTGAGATTTGTTATTAAAACCAGCCGTCACTTTTGCTGATGGTGAGTGATTAAACAAATCCAAAAAAGGAGCTAATGCAAAATTATCAGTTGGATCGTCGGTAATTTTTTGTTTAAAATGAACACTTCGAGTTTGAATCGTACTCCAACCCCACAAAAACTCGTCAAAATTCATCGCACCATGTAAATTCTTCACGCGGTCCTCGACATATTCAAAAAACGGTTTTAAATTATTATACGAAGTCCGAATAATCCGAATTTGGTTTAAAAACGAATCTTTAAAACGATGAGGAATATCTTCTGGAATTTTCTTCCAATAAGGCGATAAGTTGTATTTTGTTGGTAACGAATTTAAATACGAAATCCAAAATGAATCATTTTGTTTTCTCTTTTCATAGACGAGAAATATTGTTATTATTTCCATCGGAGTTAATTTTGATGTCCACGATCGAATAAAATCTCCTAACCAGCTTTCGAGCACAACTGACGTCGTTATCAGAAGATTGCGAGGAATGGAAATAAGGCAAGTATTTTCTAATATTTCGCGTTTAGCCATCATTCCACGACCGGTATCTGAAAATGGTGATAGTTTAGTACTGATGGAATATTTTATTTAATTCGTAGTGTAAAATTACCCGGAAAATTCGCAGGACAAATATTTTTTGAATTTTTGTAGCCGTTTAATTTCATCCATCGAAGAAGATCGATAAAAATTTGTTGATGACTTAAAGTTTGAACGGTTCTAAAGTGTTTGCGTGACTTCATTACCTTGGTGCAAGTTGTTGTGTGAAGTTGTAACACATTCGCCTATAAAGGGAAAAAAAATTTTTTTTATAATTAATCTGATAAATTTGTGAAAAAGAATGAAATGAGATGAATAATAGTGCATGAGTTGTGAAAATGGAAATTTAGAATAATTTCATTCGAAACATCGAACTGAAGTACCTGAAATGAAGATATAAGCAGGATAGGTGTAAAATGTGTCAAATACTTTACATTCCACTGGATTAAACAGTTTAAAACACAGTACAAAGGTTGAACATCCTTTTGACGTGCAGAAAAAGTAATTTACCAACGTATTGAAGATTATTTGTACATTTTCAACAGTCAAGAAAGCATTTCACAGGACTTCCACCACTTTGAGATAAATCTTTTCTTGATGTTAGCAATTTCGTTCTTTTCTAGAAAAACACAATTTTACTTAATTTAACATTCAACATTTTTTTTAATAACAAAACATTCCTACCAAATACCATACCAATTATGGCAATTTATTATCCACTATCATAACTTTCAACCACGTCAACCAAATATCAACACGCTGAATTCCACTACGGCGCTTCTACAACTCGTCAACACCAGATGACGCAATTGTTCAAAACCAGCGCGCATGCGTAATGAGTGATGCAAGTACTAAAACCGCAACCAAAACCATCTATTATATTTAGAAAGTACGTTTAATTTGTTTACTAACATTACATCACATTAAGTATTTTACACCCTAATTTTTAGATATTTATAATGGACGGCGGCAACGACGCCGACGCGGAAGGCGGAGTTCGTTTTTCTCTGGTAAGTTTTCAACGTTCAATCACACAAAAAACTAACGTGCAAAATGAACTTGAATTTTTATTTTAATCGATAAAACTTAGTTTCGAGTTGTTTATGTAAAAGATTTGTATAAATTAAAATTTTTATTATAATTTACAGGTAGATAAGAAATTTTTACATTCAAACGCGACGAGCCACGAGTGGATGTTTGGCGCTGTAGCGGAATTACTCGGTTTGAAAGATGAAAATTTGGTGACCTAAATGAAAAAAAAATATTTAACATAGTTTGTAATTTGATATAGATAATGCTTGCGATCCCGATGTCATGGCGAGTCAGTTCTGGATCGATCAGAAAGTGATTAATGGAAAACAGTGTTTGCTTCTTACTGATAACGGGCGTGGAATGGATACGGAGGATTTGCATAGGATGTTGAGGTAGTTATTAAATGATTATGTTTTAGGAAGTTGGTTTTATGGTTTGATTTTGTTGGAGAGTTGCAATGGCAATTTTTATTCTGATTGAGATTTAAACATAATTTTTGATAGTTAATTTTTGAATTTGATGAGGTTTTTTTGTAATGTTTTTCAATTGTTTTTCAATTTCTTGAATTTTACTGAATTTATTGAATTCTGTTTAATTTTTCGAATTTGATGAGCTTTTTTAAAGCAGCTTTTGAATTGTTTCTTAATTTGTTTAATTTTACTGAATTTCTTGAATTCTTTTGAATTTTTTGGTTTTTTTGAATTTTTTGAATTTTAATTAATTTTTTTGAATTTTTTTGACTTTTATTGAGTTTGTCGATTTTTTATTTTATTTTATTGAATTCTTTATAACTTTTTTGGATTTTTTGAATTTTTATGAATTTTTTGAAATTTTTTTGAATTTTTTTGAATTGTCTGAATTTCACTAAATGCCATCGAAGCACTTAACTCATTTTTTCCCTTTATTTTCCTCTCTAGTTTCGGTTTCTCCGAAAAACGCGAAGTAAACGGCGTAATGCCAATCGGTCGATACGGCAACGGCTTCAAATCCGGCTCAATGCGACTCGGCAAAGACGCTTTAGTCTTCACCAAACAGAACAAAAAAACAATGAGCGTCGGAATGTTATCTCAAACATACCTCGAAAAAATCAAGTCGCGTACCGTAGTAGTTCCAATCGTCACGTGGGATATCCGTACATTCGAATTAATTTACCCGACTTCAAGTAACAGACGATCTTTGAATGACATTTTGGAATTTTCGTTGTTTAAAACTGAACGTGAATTATTCGATCATTTATTCGCGATTCCGCAACGAAAAAGTTTGCATCAAGGAACGAGAATCATCATTTACAATTTAGCAAAGTTAGTATTTGAAAAATTATTTTAAATTTTTGATCGACAAATTTACACATTTTTTTGCAGGGATGAAAACTGTAAATTAGAATTAGATTTTAAATCCGATCCTCACGATATTCGGATTACTACAACTAAGTCAGATTTTCAAAGATTTTACGACACGAAAAATAATTCAGTCTCCTTATATCGTCTTTCATTAAGAGTAAGCCTAAAAATGTAATTTAATTCGGAAAATAATCCAAATTTTTAACCAATTTTACATTTTTGCAGAAATACATTTCCATTTTATACCTTCGTCCACGAATGCAGGTGTATTTATTAGAAAGGAAAGTTAAATGCGTCTGCATGCTTAAGCATCTAACTAATAAAAAACAAGCTCAGTATACTCCGAAAAGAGTGTCGAACGAGCCTGTAAAAATCGAATTCGGATTAAATCCCGAAAAAGATGAGTACGGTTTCGTTATCTACAACAGAAATAGATTAATCCAGGCTTTTAAGAAGTGCAATTTCCAAAAAAAGGTAAAAATTGATTAAAATTTTTGTTTAAAAAGATGATAACAATTTTTTTTTTTAGGAACTTCCACCTGGAATCGAGTACAATCAGGTGCGTGAAATTCTGGATCAAACGATAGGAGTGGTGGAATTAAATTGCATCACTCCTAATCATATCAAACAAGGGTTCCAAGACGATACCACGTATCGGTAAGAAAATAAAATAATTTTTCGAATTTTTTAAGTCTGTAAATCAATAAAATTTCAAAATTTTATATTTTTTTAGGAATATTGATTGTGCGTTGACGCAACGTCTCTTTGATTACTGCATCGGTTTGCTAGAAGAGTTTGAGGAACAGAAACGATCCGGAATACCGTTAGAGGATCAAAAAGATTTGTGGGTTCAATGCGACGATCCCGAGTGTCAAAAATGGCGTCGTTTGCCTTTTGGAACTCACAAAGAATCATTGCCTACTTCTTGGTTTTGTAGATTTAACATTCTCGATCCACTGCACAAGTGAGTAAAAAAAGTAAAATTTAGTTTATTTAATTTTGTATGTGATACAATTTTTGTTTTGTAGTTCGTGCGAATGTCCGGAAGAGGAAGAGGAAGAACCTGAATATCAGAAAAAGAAGAAAAAATCAATCACTCCGTTGCCTCCTATTCAATCAACGCCTCAAACATCGATTAATCGTCAATCATCGATTGGATCACCGATTAGTCGTCAATCGCCAGTTGATCGCCAATCAGGCTTCACAAAACTAACAGTTCCTGATGACGTACAACCAGTTAACACTGCCAGAACAAGCGCCGATGTATGTTAAAATCGTTTAACTAGAAAATTATTTTTATTAATGTTTAAATTTTAGGATCAGCGGATGGACATTGTTCTTCAAGGGTTAAGCGGCATGTAAGTTATTAATTTTGTATTTATTAATATTTTTTAAATGATTTAATAAGTGATAATTCTTTGTTATTAGGATGCAAGAAACTCCAAGTTCACAATGTGCCGATAAACGTAAACGTCGTGGAACTATGGAGGGGAATAAACGACAGTGTACACAAAATGGAACCGCGAACGATTCGGAGTTAAGGGTGGACGAAGCTAATAACGGAAACGAGGCTACTCCGAAAATGAGAAGTCAACTCGCGACGCAGTTGTCGAAACCACCGAGAAATATGTGTGGAAATGTGAACTCGTTGTCGATGTTTAAACGTAACCAAGACGATGTTAATCAAATTACGGAGTTGAAAAATCGTGTTCGTGAACTAGAAGAAGAAATGGCGGTTAAAAATAGACGAATTGCGGAATTCGAGCGACAAGCTGAACAAAAAATTATTGTTAATAACGATAGTGACAGTGACGATGTCGTGCTTATCGAACCGTCGGTCGAGCAACGGTTGAACGTACTTCGAGATTTAATCGTTAAATATTTGGCTTACGTGTGGCCTAGTTACAAGCCTAACTTGAGTAGAATTGAAGAGGACATGGAACTATTGCTTAATCAAGTGCAATCGATACAAGAATAACTGTTTTTTAAAGACTGAAGTGAATTTAATTGAAATTTCGTTTGATTTTGATTTATAATTCGGGACCAAGTTATGATTAATCGATAAAAATACTGCCGTTCTGTAATCTCAGGAAAATTACAATTTATTATAATTTTGGTTTAAACAGAGTCGAAGAACTCTGGGAGTAATTTTTGATGATGAGTGGGAAAAATGAAGTTTACTCGATTTTGGTAATGTTAGACAAAATGTGCTTTTTACCACGTTTGGTAAGAGTAATAACCGTACTTCGAGTGTCACAATATTATTTTAATTCTGGAGTCGAATAATGAATAATACCAAAATTATTTTTAAAATAAAGTACAAAATATTTTCTATTATCGATGATTAATAAAATTAACACGTTTTATTACAACAAAATGACGTTTAATTTTACAAAAAACTGAAAACTTGCTTTTAAACTTTTTAATTCTTAGTTACGCTTAATTTACCAACTTCGCGCCGTTGCAAAACAAGATGAAGAATTAAATGCAAAATCAAACATGCAAACGCTGAACCACTAAGAACGAAATAAGTTACCCTACCTCCGCACCAATCGTATAATAATCCTCCACCCATATTACCAACCATTCGACCTACAAAAATAACCAACAAAATATTAAAATTCATAAATTAAAATACTCAAATTTCAAATTTTTACCAGCGCCTTTAAAAATAGCGAAGAAAATTCCATGCATCGTCGTTATGGTCCCTGGAGGAGCGATTAAAGTGAAAAAAGATGTTGCTGTTGGTAAGAAAAATCCATAAGCAACACCGTTGAGAATTTCAGTCGCAAAAACAACCCAAGCGTTCGTCATAACTGCGTAGATGCAAAAATTTAGAGCGTGGATGAGAAAAATTAGACACAAAACTTTGTTGTGTCCGATTCTTTTGATGATCCATCCACTGATGAAGAGACACGGAATTTCACTGATTAAAGATTGAGATCCTTTAGCTAATCCTAACATTAAAGGAGTTGCTCCTAAATCGACTAAGTACCAAAAGGAAAATGTGGATTGAAAACTGATAAAAGCACCGATGAAGAAAACTGATGCGAAGACGAGGCAGTTGTTTGGTCGAAGAAATAAGAATCCAACATCTTGGATTATGTTTTGAGATTGTTGATCTTCTTGTTGTACGTGGAACCAACATATAATAAAACTAGCTATAGTCATGGATATTCCGTAGATGTAGAAATTGAAACGATATTCGAATCCTTCGTCTTCGTTTCCTAAAAATTGTCCAAGAAGTCCTCCAACGACGCATGCTAAAGCGTAGCCGAAACTGCCGAAAATTTGTTGTTTGCCGAATAAAGAATGGTGACTGCCTAAAATTGTATAAACGATCGATGTTTGGATGACTTCGACTAAACGTTTACTAATCCCAGCGATGACGACGGCTAAAGATAACCACAAAAATTGATAACTTGACGAAATCGAATTTGGAGCTGATGACGAAGAGTTGTCGTCGCAGTCGATTTCGCAAAACATCGTTGCCGATATTGGACAACTTGTTGGTAAAAAGTTATTTGAAGTCTTTAAAATAGAGATTGACATACACGATTCAGATAATCGTTCAATTTGACGAAGATTAACTAAAAAAGTTAAATTTGTCATGAAAGTAAGTTGACGAATGTTGTCGGTGATTTGCCATTGACATTCTCGTTCTGATCGACAAAACGTCGACAACCATTCTGAATTTAGCAAACTCAGACATTGCCCGTGATATTCTATTACATCGTCAGTAATGTCAATAACTTGGTTACTGCATACGTGGAAATGAGATCCAGTTTGAGTGCAATGCCAAGTCGCATTTACTGCGCAGTTGGTGTATTCGTCGTTCGATGTTGATAACGGTGGAATAAAAATTAAACTAAATATACAAACGACTGTCAATAAATGACAAGTTAACCACACGATTTTAGAATGGCCAAATTTGTCAATAAGTCCTCCGACGACTGGTTTAGCTATTAAAGCCGCTCCTACGGTGATTGTGTTGATTAATCCAACTATACTTAGAGATAATCCAATTTTTCTCGCTACTAAAGTTACAAATGGAGAAATAGCACCTCCTACAATATGGAGAACAAAAATTAAAATTATTTATCTAACAAAATTGTCCACTGTAATAAAAATTTCTTACCTCCTTCGTGAAGAAAATAATATATTTTCACTGGAAGCAAAGTTTGATTAACCGCACAATCCGATTTAGTCGAATTCCCGACATTTTCTTCATCTATCGGTGGTTTTTCTTTAGTCGACATTTTTCGTGTTAAAATTAGAAAATACTATAAACCTACAGTTTAAGACCTTATTATCTCTTCAAAACAATTTCCTAATCCCTATGACGTCAAATGTTTTTATTGCCTCGGTACACACAAAGTTACTGAAGAATTTTACACTCGAGACTTTGTTTAAAACTCTATTAATTTTTTTATTATTTAGTTTTTATTTACAGAACTCAAACAACAACATATTTAACGAGCTACAACCTAATAAAAATTATTACAGTAAGATTAGCCGAACCAATGGCTTCCCATACAATCTCGAGTCCATTCTATTTGGCAAACCCAACACCAATGAAAACCGCACTGAGGTCGAGTGCAAATCATGTGCATACAACCTCCTAAAATATTAAATAAATAGGAACACTAGACTAAAAATCTTTTAAATTAAGAAAAATAATAATAACTTACCGTCTCGTTCGGTCGGAGTTCGACATTTCGGACACGGTTTTGTTAGAACTTTTACTGGAATATTGCTATCGGGATCCCATCGAGCTAAGTCAGCTTGCGACATGTCGACCGTAAAAGCCACCTTAAAAAATTTAGAAAATACAAGTTTTAGAATATTAAAAGTTGAATAAAATTTTGTATCTTAACTGTTTCTCCAGTAGCGTTTAATTCGGATTCAACGCAGTCGCCTAAATGAAAACCTTGGCGACATGTTCGGCAGAAAACAAACTGAAGTATCGAAGTGAGTTAAAGTTAGATTAATGCGTAAAAGTAAAATTTTGTTAAAATTTTGTTATTACGCCGCATCCTTGGCCACCTTGTTGAAGGCACACGATTTTACGGCAATCTGGATCAGGTAAAATTCCAGCTCCGCAACCAGGTACTGGACATAAAACTCCTCCAGCTTGAAGAAGGCACTCTTCGGCACCGAAACGCTGATAACGACTGTACTAAAATTTAAAGAGAAAATTTTAGAATTTAATACAATTTTTAGTAAAGTTTTTAAATTTTTGTCAATTAAAAACCTCTTCATCCCCGAGTAAACGAAAATGATGCGTCTCTTGAATCAACGAATTATCACAACCAGCTGCAAAACACAAATCAAAAAAAATTTAGGTTGGTAGTTAATTGACTAATTTAGTGGAAATTTATTACCTGGACAAGGTAAAGTGTATCCGAGTATGGGATCTTGCGTAAATTGTCGATCGCCCAATCGCGAATGACCGTACAATAGAAAACACTCGACGCACATGACGTGTGCTTTTGCGCAGGTGAAAACCACCACTGGATCACTAAAACGTAAACAAAATTATGATTTAAAGTTGAGTATAATTATGATTAACGAATAAATCTTACTTAACTTCTGAGCAAATCAAGCACGACACATCATTTACATTTGTTCGGATTAAATTAAGAGCGACGCAAGTTTCGTCTTCAGCTGAAGGATGGCTACCGCATTTAAAATAAAACTCCTGAAATCACAATAAAATTTTGAAAATTTTGTTTAATTTTGGATTTTTTGTAAAATTTTGAATTTTTTGTTAAACTTTCGAATTTTTTTGTTAAAATATCGAATTTTTGTTAAATTTTATTACAGCGAATTTTCCTGGACACGATTCCACTTGACACGTTCCTGGAATTCGTTCTGGAATTAAGACATCGTCCCAACCACAAGGATCCTATAAAAATTACATTAAAAAACTTTTTTAACACAGTATTAGATTTTACACTAAAATTTTACCTGCGAAACGGTTAAAGTTCCTTGTTTACACTTATGGCACCGAACTCGTAATTTTCCAGGCTGTAAACTCTTACAAGGATCAGGACAGTAAACGTAAAACGTTATTCGTTTCTTGCATTCATCTATTTAAAGCAAAATATAAATAAATAGTTAGTGAGGTTGTTAAATAATATTGATGAGTTTTTAAGAAAATTTTTTACCGTTGTTTGTTTGCGTTGATTGGCACATGATATTAAAATTAAGCCTGAGCGATTCCATTTCATCTTCGCTTATTTCAACCGAAAGATTTGGTCGTAATGTTCTTACGGCATGGATTATACTTTGTTGACTCATTTCATATTCCTAATAAGACACAAAATAATTACTACGAATAATAATTACCAAAATAATTAATTTTTAGGTCCGAAATGTAAATAAAAGTAAATTTAACGTGTAAAACTTGTAAACATCAAATCACATTTAAGATTTAAAATTAATCCTCGTATTTACCTCCAAACTCAAAGAATTATGCAATTCTTTTCCCGCAAAGATGAGTTTTAAATGATTAGGCAACACTCCTAACTTATTGCTTAATTTCTCTTTAATCGTTTTAACCGTCCATTTGGGGTCGACATCCAGCGTAACATAATGCGTGGAGCCGAATTTAACATTAACCTGCAGCGATTCCTTCATTAATCTCTGTTTTTGAAACGGGAGAAGAGCCAGTAAATCTGACAAAAGACGTAAAAGTGAGTTTAGACTGTTTAGTAGCGGATTTACGAAATCCATGAGATTTCTCGAGTTAGTTAAAGATGAGTTGATGTTACTGTGTGTACAATTTTTACGCTTTTCCTCGTTATTGATTTGCATGTGTGAGGTCACCGGCAATCACGGATTACGTAAAATAAATTGGATCTTCCGGGTTAAAGCTTCGTACTAAAATCGCATTTCGAAGGATCATCAACAAATCATCGTACGGAATCTCGCAACCGCCATTTTGATAAAACTATTAATGACGCTGTATCGAATGAACTACCGTAGATGTCATTTATTCCGCAGTTGAAAAATACATAAATTTTTTTTAAATTTATAAATATATACTCTTTCTAACTAATATTAAAACATTTTAAACATCAAAATTCGTGTTTTAAACCAAATTTTAAAATTTTAAAACCACAACGCTTCATCGATCGTCATGGAAACCAAATATTTACTTTCTCTGTTGGAACAACATGCGCCGAAATTTTAAAGATTAAATCAAATTCCCAGTAAAAATGCTTTATTTTACAACATAAAGAACATCTTTTCACCAATAAGACTTCGCAGTAAGTACGAAAAAAAAAAAACCACACACAAATAAACAAATGGAAACTTCCTTCTTCCTGTACGGAACTTATCGCAACTTTAAATTTAACCCTGATCTTTATCACATGAGTTTTGCCTTATCGTTTACATTACTCCCATCACTCGTTGGTTTACAAAATTGTAAAATAAGGTATTTTTATTTACAGAAAGATGTCGATGTCGAATCATTTTCAAGTTGTGTTGACCAGGGAGTATGGTTACGTGGTTTTAGTTGGTGTTGGGTCAGTTTTTCTTAATCTCTGGCTCGGGATTAATGTTGGGAATGCGAGGAAGAAGTTTTGTGTCGAAGTAAGTTGTGAATTTGTAGATGAGATAGTTTTTTTGCGCAGTTGTTGTGATAATTTGATGTTGTTTGGATTTTGTAGTATCCAACGATGTACCACCCGACTCACCATTTATTTAATTGTATTCAACGAGCTCATCAAAACACGTTGGTTTTAGTTTTTATTAATGATAATTTTCAGTGTTGGTTGGGTGTATTTAATTTTAATTTTTTTGTGTATTAGGTTGGAAAATTATCCGCAGTTTTTGACTTTGCTGTTTTTGGGTGGTTTAGACTGTCCCGTAAGTATAGTCGCTGTTTTATGCTTAAATTATCAAGAAAAATGCAATTTGAGGTAAAAATTTGCAAACATTTGCCAAAAAATCAAGAAAATTGCAAATTTAAAGTAAAATTTTTGCAAAAATTTGTCAAAAAATCAAGAAAATTGCAATTTAAGGTAAAAATTTGCAAAAATTTATTGCCAAAAATCAAGAAAATTGCAAATTTAAAGCAAATATTTAAAAAAATTTAGTCTTAAACCCAAAAAAACAACATTAAATAGCGTATGCACAAAAATCACAGCTTTATTTACTCTAAATTAAATCAAAAATATTATTTCTAGATTGGAAGTGCAATTGCTGGATTAGTTTGGATCGTAGGACGCATTGTGTTTGCGAGAGGATATTACACTGGCGGTAAAAATACCAATACCATCAAAAACAATTTTTAAACCCTCCAAAAAAAAAAAAATCAAATTAATCAAATTTTAACTTTTATTTTAATGTTTAGAGCCAAAGAAACGAGCTTACGGAGCATTTGGTTACTTTGGATTGATCAGCTTACTCTTTTTCACTCTCCGATTATCGTACCATTTAATTCGAGGATACGGTGTTGGTCCGATAGTCGTCGGTGTTCCTCCTGGAAATATTAAGTAAAATATTAATGCACTCAAAATCAATGAAGTAATAATTGTCAAATCGAATTATAAAATTTTATTTTGATTTGGATTTTGGTGAAGGACGAAAAGTTGAAATAAATAAGTCAATAAATCATGTATTGTAGATATCGTTACAATTATCGTTTTTATTTCGTTTAGTTTTTTTTTGATGTATTTTTTAGTGCACTGCGTTTTAAATTATTTTTAAAAATCTGCTAGTCGTTTTAGGATTTCGTAGAAAGTACCCGCGATCCCAAAATGTGTGGGTTTGGTTTCTGACGTCATATTTTATCACTGCGAACTGCATTTAGGTATAATTTATTACGTCATAACGTACTCCATTAAAACACGTGACACTGACATCAGGATCAGGATTAAACATGGCAGGCACGAAGTCAGCTTAGCGAAGTTTGTTTTGATTCCTATCTTGTTTTTCGTACGTTATCAGCTGCAACGATTAAGCCGTCAGCTTTGTTATATTAAGGTAAGTACAAAACGTCAAGATAACAGATCGAGAAAAATATCAAGGTACACTCAAAAATAAAACGGAATAAAAAGCCAAACACGTGTTGCTCTCCAAATGGTCGATTGTGAATTAAAATTTTAATTAAACTTTTAAAACATCTAAAATTCAAAAGTCATAATTAAGACTAAACGCAAATTAATTCATCTCAACTCTAATTTAAATTTTCTCAGAGGCCTAAATTTCAATTTATTTATTTATTTATTCATTCAGATGGCGTCTACAAATTACGAAGAAAGATTCCAAACATCGTTGGTGGATTTATGCCAAGGCAATATCGACACCAAAAACCTGAAAAATATGTCGTATGACGGAATAGTTTCGGATGTTTTTCGTCTGTGTGGGAACTCACTCGGCGGATCAGTCGTGCGTGATATTATCCTCACCGTCGATTTAACGAATTCGGACGACGAAGAATTATCGGATAATGCTGCTAATCCACTCGAGGAACACGTAGCACCGTGCCCGTATCGTCATTGGGATGACATGAATATACCTTACATTTCTCAGTTGAATTGTGACGATTCTCGTTTTGATTTTTTAGCGAATTTTCTTAAAATTAATTATTTTCCCGACCAAATGTCGACCGAGACGACGAACGAAACGTCGAACGAAATGACGAACGGAATGGAAAATAATACGTTACTCGATGCCAACACCGAACCAACGTCGCCCGCTGAACCGGATATTCCGGACGAAGGAGAAAATTCGACCACCGATGATTTATTGAGAAGCGTTAGTGAAAGATTAAGTGAAGTAAACGACCAACGGATTTCAAGTGACGACGATATTTGTATTATCGACGAGATTATCGTGAATCGAGATTGGAGAGAAACTTTAAGTCATATAAAAGCTGAACCGCAATCTCCGATGCCAAATTTTTCTCCACAAATTGTGTCTCAAATCGGTGATTTCGCTACAACAGTGATTAAATCCGAAATGGTGGACGTTAAACACAATGTGGCAGTCATTTCGAGTTCCCACTTGTCTCCAGCCACCGTTGATAACAACTCTGTGGCAATTAAAAGCGATACAAGAGAACAAGGTAATGAAATTAATTCTTATTTAGCGTCACAACTTCCAATGCCTTTTCCTCGATTCGAAATAGAAACAAATCACGTGCCTGAAAAACCAGTCGAAAACAAGAACGACGTTGATGAAATTGACGAATTAGAAGGGATTAAACAAGAACTGCAATTACATCTCGGTGCTCCATCATCGTCACCATCTTTAAATCCAGTTGATAATTCGGCGATTAACGAGAATTTAAAACACGAATTTCAACCAGCGTCACCAAACGACGATGGTTTAGAAGTTGAATTCGAAGCGGTTATCGATAATATTAAAATCGATCAAAAATTTAATTTCGATACAGATAATTACGATAACGATGGATTTGTAAAATTACCATCTAGTTTTTCGTTCGATGTCGACGAAGATACTCAACCGACCGTTCAGCAAGCGATTGACGAAGATTTTACTCAAGATGTTCCGACTGATTGGCACGACGTAGCCCCCGAATTAAATCAGCCATTACCGTCAGCGATGTGGAATGACGAAGATTCGTCGTCGAGAGCATCGCCTTTGTCTTTTCAACCGGCAGAAATCGTCGCTACTCCGCCACTCGACCAGCCAGTTAGGAAAACTTTTGCTAATATCTTCGAAACATTTTCACGCGCTCCAGCGAGTCCGGCGAGAACCGAATTAGTCGACGATGATTATTTATCGCTTTACGGGGACGAAACTGAGTTTAACGACGAAATTACTGACGAATATTTAACCGCGGTTGATATTAACGAAGAGTCTTCTTCAGCACCGGCTAAAAATACTGTTTTTGTCAGCGATAATCCGGATGAAAACAAGGACAACAACGACCCCGAGTGGCAAGTTATGCAACGATTAAAAACGGACGATGAGAGATACCGAGTCGTGCGCATGCGTTGGAAAAATTTATTCCCGCCTGACCCCAATACTAATTTAACCACGCATAATTATTGGAAACGAAGATTGCAACGGGAAGGAAAAGTTGTGATTAACGTTCACGGAAAAAGACTTATGAATAATGATGGCGGAGGTGGGTCGAAAAGAATGAGACCTTGCACCGAGGTTTACGATAAACAGATTTTAGAGTGCGATAAAGCGATGGGTGATGAGAAAAAGAAATTAAAAGCTGGTTTTCGAAAAATCAAATGGCAACTTGAGTTGGAGTTGAAGAGACAGAAATGTAAATTGGACAGAACTTACACTACGGAACGAGAGAAAAGTGGGTGCGATTTGTCTCAGTTGCAACAGTTTATGGTTGAAAAAAGTGGTAGATTGCAATTGGAATATAAGTATACTTCGGATAAATTGGAGGAGATTCATAGGCGGAATATGGAGGATGTTAGGAAGAAATATGTTTGGTTGATGGAGAGGGTTAAGAGTGTGCGCGATGAGGTGTTTACGTTTCAGAAGTTTTATAGCGGGTTGAAGAATTCATCGACCGCGAATGTTGATACGACGATGTTGAGTGAGGAGAGATTTGGGGAGATGAATGAAGCTGAGGCGATGTATAGAGATTATGAAAGCAAATATGTGTAAGAGTTGGGAAAAAATTTCTTCAAAAATTGTTTGAATTTTTGAGAATTTTTGCTGAAAGTGGAGTGATTGAATGTTATCAAAAAAATATATCTATTTGATACATTGGACTTAAACAATAAAAAGATTTCTTACTTTGTGAAAAAAATTTTTTGGTTTATTATGTCACGTGATTATTACTCTGAGGTGTTTTCAAAAAGCACGTCGTGCGCGTATCTTTAGTCCTCGAAGCTCCCAGGCACGAACTACCAATAACCAAAAAAAACATTTTTTTTGCCCTTGCTTTCACGTAATACCAGGAACTTCTGTTAGATATTTTTCTCTGGTTTGTTTTTGGAATGTCGCGAACACACAAATTGATCGATAAATATGCAGCGGACTAATTCAAATGCGAAACAAAATCGTTTTCTTAGCGTCACAAAGTAAATAATACAGTTGTTGTCATTGAAACGTAATTAACATTTTCATTACAACCAGAAAGATTAAGAGAAGGAAAATCTTAATTACAGAGTTCCTCAATCTCTATCATTTTTCTGGGTGAGTAATACAAATTCCATGTAGATCGCACGAAAATATATATTTTAATAATCTCCACTAATGCAATCAAGAACTTTTCCATACAGCCATTAGCAATATATTTGCAAGTTTTAAGCAATCGTCATCAAAGTGGTACGAATCCAACACGGCGGAAGTGTCAGTACTATGTTTACTTGCTTATTTTTTGTGTTAATATTTTGAGTTCAAAATCAAGCAATTGATATTTACGTACGGTATCTGCTGGTTTTGAATAATTTTAAACTTTACGTGCACCAGTTCTTAGTTACAGTAGGTATTACGTAACACTGGATAATTACAAATTAGGTCAAGAAACGATGAAACGAGCTGTACGAGGCAACGTTCGTCTTTTTATTGAAAATTGCAATCACTATTTAACTGGATATCCAGAATTAGATTATTTCATTTCAACCAGCCAATCAAAACTACAAATTACATTTTGGACGTTTTTGGTTGTATTAATTTCTTGTATTTGCTGTTATCAAGTGCAAGACAGAGTTCAGTGGTACTTTACGTACCCTGTATCTGTAGAAATTAGTATTGATAAAAATACTTTAATTGACAAGATGGATATACAATTTTGTCATTGGGGTGATTACATGAAAGGTAAGCTAATTATATCAATAGATCGTAACTGGTTTAGTTTACTAATAGAAAAATGTACAATCACTCAGAAATTGCTTCGTGGAAGTTTAATTATACCATGAATAAAGAACAACTGATATTCCAGCCAAATAGACACCAGTCAGCTGTCCTTGATGTGGAAATTTTTTCCAAACACAATGGTAGTAAGGTATATTAGATTACAAATAAATTGGGGCTAATTTTTCTACTTTAAAGTAGTAACGAATACTATTGTTATACTTGTAAATATATTAGTACTCCGTTATGAAGGACTTTACTTTAAGAAATGAAGTATCATATTTTGGAATTTGTTCAACAATCGACATCAGTAAATAGCAGTTACCTCTTTCATTAGAAGATACATTTACTTTTTTGTTATTTTTACAACAGGAAAATATATTGCAAATGAAGTATTCATCTCCATAAACGATCGTACTACGGTGTGTATTAAAATTTATTGCAGTAACAAACCATTTTATTCGATTAACAACATCTGCAAATTAAAGCTTAATATGTTTCGAATGAAATAATTAAGGCAATATTCAAAGTATTCTGAAATACAGCTGTTATTTATTTTAGGCATTTGTTAATGAAAAAACACAGGATCAATTTTTTCTGCCGCCTTCGTTGGTGAATGGTCGTAATTGGCTATTACAATTGCGTCATGTATGTTTTACGGAGTAAAAATTATTTAGATAAATTAGCGCAGATCATTTTACATTAATCAATTCAACTGACCTAAATTTACTAATACTCCGTATTAATTTTTAGTACCAGAGTTACAATTCCCCACGACGACCATGTGTGCATTGGAAAGAGTTTGCGAAATGTTTGGACAATTTCATTCTTCGGACAATTACCACATTTAGTTCTTGCAGGTGTGTAAGACTACAAATACATCATGTAGAACAGTATTTGTTATATATTAATGAAGCAAAATACCAAAAATTTAATAGTAAAAGTCAGATTTTTATTTCGGCTTTTAATGTTTTCGTTATTGTAGGGTATTTACATTTTCGAACAACATCAATCTACCGCCTTGTAATCATCATATGATGGAAACAATAATTGTGGTAATGGCTTATGTATCAGGGATCCCACTTAACGAATGTGGGTGTACGAAATCTTGCAACAGAATTAACGCAGTATTTGCTGCAGCAGAAAGTGCAGGTGCATCAAATAACTTAATGGTAAATGTGAAAGCGAATGACATTGCGATATACTTGAAGGAAAAAGTGGCGTACGATAAAATCAATTTAGCAACCGACATTGGTGGATGCGTTGGTTTGTTTTTAAGTTTGACGATTTTATCGCTTTTTGACATGATATTTACTACTTCATTATCAATTAAGAAGAAATTACGCGAGCAAAAATTGAAAGACAAAATGCTCTTTTCAAAAATTTCATCAATGTTTAAAATGTGTCAAATTAAGAGACGTGAACAACTGTTCCAACAATCAAATACGCGCAAATTTACAAAATTTTTGCGTATTTCAAGGAGTATTATTTGGTTATTATGCGGGGTTCTATCGGTCTTTATGATTCAGGATAGAATAAAATATTTCTTTTCAATGCCGATCGCTACTGTCGTCGAATTAAATGCTCCATTGTTGATTCGATTTCCTTCAGTCACTGTTTGTGGTCCGAACAAGAAATTACATGAAATGAAACGATTATTTTCGCTGAAGAAACAATTTATCAATGAGTGTGCGGTGGATGCTTTAGATTTACTCGATTATGGCAGTAATCGAACCACCGATGTCGGACATACTTGGAAGGAAATGGAAGTTACTGCTCCAACTCCTTACAGGTTTCCAAACTCCCAACATCAGGCGCTGCACGTGAGTGTTCCACTGTCTATGCTTAATGAACTGTAATAGAATCCAATTGTATTTTAGATAAGTACAAGCACTGTTTTTACTCACCGTGGTCCGTGCCATCACTTCAAGTTTGGTAAGTAGTATGCTGAGCTCACTGCATTATTCATAACTAGCATGCGACCATAGTTCATAGTACAAATTTGGTCTTTCTCACAGAAAATGAAACTACTATAGGCAATGCTTCTTACCAATTTATTTATCATTCCCCATATGTTCCTGCAAGTTACCACGAGTGCAACAACGCAACGTACCCGGTACAACACATCCAGTGAATTTACAAAATTGCAGTGTATAATTTGTTACTTTTTTTTACTAAACGGATAGATTTACGTTGGTGATATTGATTCTGAGGCGTACGTAATGAATAAGATATTTGCTCTGAACTCAACTCAACTGATTATCAATTATCGATATCAAGAGGTAAATAATTTTCCAATTTTTATTTCAATTTAAAACGTGTTCCGAGCACTAAAAATACGATAACAATTTAATAAGATTACTCGTGTAAATACCCTGTCACGACCGTGTCTGGAAGCCAATGTTTTTGCGCGGTGTAAAAGCGAATGTTTAGCTCAACAGATGCAAAATGCAGATCTGTGCAAGTATTAAATATTAATGATTTCTCACAATTGGTATAAATTTAACGATTAAGTTCTTCAGGTTATCATTTATGGCCCTTGGCAATATAACTAAAGAGTGTAATTCATCTATTGCTGCCAAAAAAAGTCGTGGTCGTTTTCTTGGGATATTGTCTCGAATATCAAACGGTGGGATTTGTCATTGCAATCAAATCTGCACGGAGAAAATATATTTAATATCAATAACAACATCATCAAATTACTGGACCTTGGTACAAACTATGACGACCAACGTCGTTGAATTCATTACTGAGATTAAGAAGTATACTGTCATTTCCCTACTATGCGACATTGGCAACAGTATTGGTGTTGCTCTGGGAATTTCACTTTTGACTTTGTTAAAATTAATGCACCAAATTTTAAATTAGATTTTATTATCAAATGTCACCAAGTTAACAAAAATTTAGTTAACATCAAGTGCAAATGCACATTTTTACCACGCTTTTACATACCGGTAACGGGTATACTCCACTCACTATCCTATTTTTTTTAATACAATTGTCATGTATTAATCCAATACGATTCAAATTTTTAGATATTAGTATAATCACCAACTTTTGTAACTCATCTGGTTTATCGCACATTGTAAGTGGAATGATTTGGCGTAATGCTCAAATTTGCAGAGAAACTTGTCGTTGACCTTTCAATTAACGCATCAGTGTTTGAATCTATTACTCAAGGTGTTTAATGTTATTTAACAAAAACAAAGAAGAAATTTAAGATTTCGGAGTTCATGATTCCATGATTTCAATTGCTAACAAAGGTAAATTTTACAAGCGCGTCAACGTAAATACTAGATCCAACCAGCTACCGCGGTTCACGCAACTAAATTATTTCGTAATCAATAGAAAAAGTAATTTCTTTGTGTTGAAACAATTTTTGAATCGTTAGTAAAAGTATTTTCTCTGGTTTGTTTCAATGTTATTAGCAATAAAGTAGATTTATTCTTTATACGGCGACGAACCACGGCAGAAAAACATCAAAATTAAATTAGTACCTTAGTTTATCGTTATTGCTATTTAAACATTCTAGGAACTACTGCTCGATAATTTTATCTGCTTGGTTCGTAAATTGTCAAGGTTTTCTAGAACTGATCGACAAAAATGCAGAGCAACATCAAATGCATGCACTATCAAATTTTCATAAATAATTAAACTACGTTAATTCAACTGAAACTTATGAAAAATTACATAAACAATTAAACTACTGTAATTTGTATTCACTGAAACTTAACGGATATTTTTATTACTTAAAACAGTGACGAGTAAAGAACAACGTTTGTGTTCCTGCACATTGAAGAAAGATTTTGGGAACGTCGAATTTATATTGTCGGATATCTAATACTATACTTCAACTTGCTTCGCAAATACATCTTTTCTGTAAACATTTTCTATATCTGACTTCTATTTCTTAGGTCTTTCAATGTACTAGACCGGAAAAAGACAATGCAAAAATGTTATTACTTTTACTTAGTGCATTTATCACGCCAGGATCTTCTACTTCATTATTTTATCTCGTTGTTTAGCGAAATTTTTTCATCTCGTTGTTTAGCGAAATTTTTTCTCTCCTTAGTGAAATTTTTGCTGTCCTTAGTCAAATTTTTTCTCTCCTTAGCCAAGTTTGTTGCTCTCCTTAGTGAATTTTTTTCTCTCTTTAACAAAATTTTTTCTGTCCATAGCGAAATTTTAGCGATAAATTAGAAATGAAATTCTTATTTACTGATGAAACTTAAAAACGACGAATTTTTTATTTAATGATGAAATTTTTATTCGGTGATGATGTATATTCCCGATTTACACTGTTTTCAAAATAAACGTTATTTTTGTGGGTGAATAGGGGTTTTGTTCTTCGTAAACCGCGGATAAGCTAATTTTATGACACATGAAATGGAACCTCGTAATCCCGTTAACGCGGTTGATCCATTACAGAGAAGCCAACATTTACTTGTTTCTCAACTGTTTTCAATCTCGCAAGGCATTGTGGTACATTTATTGCGTCGCGCAGATGGTATAGTGAATCGCATCCACGTAACAACCGCGTAAGGGCGAGGGTCTTGGAATTGAACTTGTAGGTATTTTTTTCTGTTTCAATCAATACTCTAGAAAATTTAAACCTAAATGTATGCAAGGTAAACATTAAACATTGAAATTGAAAAGTCAACAATTTTTTTTAAAATTTTCTGATGTTTTCATTTCATTTTACCGCAAGTTTTCTACTCTGAGTAAATATTTATTTTAGAAACTATCGTTCACGAGTTGTGACCAAATATGCTAATTATAATCAATTAGAAATAAATATTTGTTTTGCGTGCAAAGCGAAGCACACACGCCAAAACAGATACTTTATTCCAAATTTTAAATTTCGCTTGTGTCGTCTAAAATGAGACGAAAATTATTAAGAAAATCTCACGTCAGGAAAACAGTGAAATATTTAAGAAACAGCGAAACTCACAAAATTGATATATTCTCAGGTTTGGACGATAGCCAGAAAAAATATTTCATAATTCGCATTTTGTGGGTTTTTCTAATCGGCATCAGTCTGTCAATATGCATGTACCAAATTCACAACCGAATCGCGTATTTCTTAAGTGAACCTGTAGTAGTCGATTCTTGCAACGAAATAATGAAAGAAGGCGACATGTTTATGGTTACAATCTGTACTGACGAGACGGATGATTTTTTGAGAGTTAAATTCCGCACGACCACACAAGAGATGCCATTATTCGATGCAATTAAGTTTATGAAAATTAATGCGGATCAATTGTGGAAACTTCGAAATACAACTACTGTTATTAAGGACGCGTATTATTCAAAGGTTAGACTGAAAAGATTATTTTTTAAACAAATTTTTGGACTTTGTAATTTTCAGGACAACAAAAAATTTCGCAATGCGGTCGTAAAAGATGCTAATAATGAGATTGGCTTGTGTACTAATATTTTTAATGGTAAAAATGCTTGGTGTGCAGTCTTCTTTGAGTTACATTGTTCTTTGCTCGCAGACCAACCGCTGCCTTTGGGAGATTTTTCTTTGACGTTGCATATTATTTTTTACAGAGGATTGTATTTTACTGTAAGTAGAAAAATTGTTAAAATTTTTTTCTGGTATATTGTTGAATATTTTACTGACTACCAGCTGTACACAGAAGAAAAGGAAAGTGTGTTAGTCGAACTTCACAGTCAAAGGAATATTGTTTTGTTAGGAAATTTGCAACTGCTTCAAGTAACTCTTGAAAAAGTAAATAATTTAGCTACACTTTGGCATATAATAAATTAAGTATTACTATTTTCAGTTTTTGTTGCTCAATAGGAGAACATTTCTATGTGCGAAAAAAAGAGATTACGAAGAATGCATAGAAAAATGTCGGCAAGACTTTTACAACGAACAAATAGAAAACTGTTCGTAAGTATCGTATTGAAAAACTATTGGAAAAATTGGTAGTAAATTAATTTGTATTATCACAATATTGTTACAACTAGTTTTCCATTTATTAAACTACGAGGCAATATAAAATTACCAAGTTGTGATATGTCAGAAGAAATTGCTGAACAACTGAGACATCTTCACTATAGTTATTTTGGTGATACTCAAGATATAGATTGTGAGCACTGCGGTAAACCATGTGAAAAGACATTGACACATTTCGTTAATGATTTTTCTAATATCAAAACTAATGAAATACGAATGAATTTGCAGTCTACGGTAGTACGAAAATTGTGTGAGAGACTTTCGTACGATTTTATATCGCTCTTGTGCGATATCGGCGGTAATTTAGGTCTTTTCTTGGGAATATCGTGTTTATCACTGATGGACTTATCTTCAGACATTGTTCGCTGGATTACGTACAAAAATGAACTGAAAAAATTATCCAAAAAAAGCGGTTTTAAACTGGTTGCTAAAATATACGAATTTGAACGCAATAAAAACAAGAAATTGCTGACCTCGAGTAATAGCAATTCGAAAAAGTTTACGACTGTGATTAAAATATTTGCTTTTTTCATTTGTTCTTATCAAACATACGAAAGAATTACTTATTACTTTAGTTACCCTATCCATAGTAAGATTAAACTGGCTCCGGCTGAAGTAACAATGTCCGTTGTGTCATGCGTCGGTTCAAATAAAAGTTTAACGATGATGGACGAATTTGCCAAAAAATATAACAAGTCAAATGAACAAGTAGATCTTCTCGATTTACTCGACGAGCATTCTGAATTTTCCAACGTTAAAGAATTATGGCTGATGTCGTCTGATCTTAAAGAACACACACCTGTAAGACACTTATATTTTTTAACTCATTGATGGTGATAATTTATTGCATATTATAATTCGTAGCACGGTGGCTACGCAGAAATGTTGCCAGACGATTACATAAAAACACCAATCGCAACACCTTTTGGCAATTGCACTGAACTGCCCGACAGTAAATATTACTATTCGAGTTCCGATGTAGCTTGACAGTTAAAATATTTTTTTTATTCACAGTTGTTATTGTTTCACTTAAGAAAAAAAATTACAAAATTAAAGTACGTAAATCAAGTTTTAATTTATTACAAACTGATAAATTTTTTCTATGCAGAATTTCTTCATTCCAGTCGACCAAACAATCAACTACAAGGAACATTTAATATTTTACTGCGATACATTTAACAGTATAACTTACAAAACCCAATTGGTAATGCCCACTAATTTTAAGAATTTTCAGTGTAATAAAATACATTACCACTATCTTTAATCACCTGGTCTCTCAGGTGATTAAAGAAAACACACCAGCACATCCATGCGTGACTGACGAAGAAGCTGATCGTTGCGAGCAAGAATGTTACTTCTCTAAATTACTGAAAAAAAATATAGCGTGCAGGTAAACAAGTTCATTTAATATTAACACATATGTGAAAAGTTACACATTTTATTTAATAGCTTACCTTACATGAACGTAACATCGCTCAACTTACAATTGTGTAGTACAACTAAATCAGCTCGAGAAAGCGCGGACGCTTATATCGATGCATACATGAATACTGACGCAGCAAAACAATGTTCTTGCAAACTCCGTTGTAACGTCACGTTGTTCTGGACTACTTTGTCCGAAGTAATCGAACCTCCTCATCCAGGTGTGAGTATTATTGAATATACGCAGAAGGGTTCTCGCGTGGAAGTGATGACGCAAGAATTATCATTTCCACTGGTTAAATTATTCTGTGACATCGGTTCTAATTTTGGAACGATTTTGGGAGTCTCACTTTTGTCTATATTTGAATTAATTCACACTGTAGTCCAGGGTGTAAAATTTTTAACAAATTGTTGTCTGCGTTAAATTAAAATTTTTTCCTATCGTGCAATTTCCTGCAATCCAAAACTAGAAACGCACAGACTAACTAAAAATTTTCAGTTTTTCTCGTGTAAAATTTTGCTTGTACAAGAAATGTTGGTTGAATAATTGGATTTAGCAATAAACACATATTGCATTTTACATATTTTACATCTATAATCTTTAAATGTTCGACAACTCAACAATTAATCAACTTCAAAAAATAAATGAAAAATTTGTCTAAATCTAACGCGAATGGTAAGATTTTAATTACAAAGTATATTTTATTTGTCGTTATTCAACATATTTTACATTTTAGGAAAAATTGTGGGGTGATAATCGGTTAATGACGGATGCAGCACATTCCTCCGTTTCTTATTGATGCTTCGCGCAGACGAGTTCAGCAGGAAAGCCTGCTTTCACGCGTAGTGCGTTAATACTGCGGTGAAGCCAACTACTGTGGGGAGCATCAGATGTAAACAACAATGATGGCCGCTTCTTCGATTCATTCTGATTGGCTGTCAAATGTAAACAACAAAAATGGCCGCGTATTGATTCAATCTGATTGGTTGTCAATCGTAAACGTCAGGCGCGCATTAACGATCACGTCTCCTTCTAATTACCATTTAAGTAACCATAGCAAACGATCAATTCTTCTTATTTTTTTATTATTTTGTTTTGTCTTAATCCTTAAATAATGTAATAATTTGTAAAATTATTACATATTTTTAATCCTGTGCACAACGAATTAATCAGACTGACGTGTGACGTCACAGCTCGTCTGCGGTATATCTAATCCAACATGTCGCAGTTTGTTTATTTTCAATTTAAATGGCGTGATAAATTTTTCGCCGTTTATTTATTGTATTATAAGTGCTATCGCAATAAGGTACAGCAATTCCGAATACATCGCAATATTTCAAAGCACAGTAATTCAATTCCACAAAATTTACTGTTTATCCGCGATAATTTATGACATGTCACACATTTTTATTACGTAAGAATTGCCCGATTAACTTTCTTCACACAATGCTTGCCGAGTCATAATTGAAACTCACGTTCGTAGAAGTTAAAAGACACAATAACTCAACGTTTTCAAAATGGTGTCTTTGAATTTAGATTTTTCAGCAAATAGTACGGTTTGGATTTCAGCAGAAAGTATGTACGTTTCTACGCATAATTTACTATTTGCACGTTAAATTTTTAATTAATTTGCATTTCTTATAACAGAACACATCGTAGTAATAATTGTCGCGTTAGTCGTATTATTTGTATCCTCCATCATGCTCGTAATTTTCCTCATCAAAGCAATGAAGTTTTGGTGGCATCTAATACACGGATCTCTTAAATTTGAGTTGAATTTTAGACAGCTGGAGGCTCAGGAGAATAGATTTTGAAGCTTAAGGTAATAAATAAACATTTTTCAAACATTTTTTAATGCTATGACGGTACCTTGTGATGTCAGGTTGTAATTTTATATTAATGCATCTTGAAGATGTTATCGTTCTTCACGTAAAATATTGTTTGTTGAAATTGGACTCGACATCTAATCATTTTTCTCTTCACGTGGCAAAAATTATTGGTTGGTAATTTAATTACTACATAAAGTCATTTTTGAAAATACCAGTGAGAAATAAAATTTTGCATAAATTTATTTACAAGCAATTTTCTCCCCCGTCAAAACGCTACACAGATAACAGCAATTAATTTGAATTTGAAAACTCACAGAAAACACTTACAAGAAACGAGCTGTTATTCAACTTTTCAACAACGCGCAAAACACGAGCCGCAAAAGTCACGTTTTCAATACAATCATTTTTGAATTTCAAAACAAGCTGATCCATGAACGTCGAACAAGAGTCCCTCCTCGGTAACTTACTTGACAATTTTACCGCACGAAACTAAAACACTGAAAACTAATTTATAATTTGAAATTGTAACTCTCAGATTTGTCATTTCGCGATATATTTGTGGCTATAGCAATACTAGCAGCCATAGGATTCTTCTTGAAGACCGCAACAATTTGTTATGATGCGAACAATACTCGAAAATTCAAGGCTTATTTTGAACAAGTAGATAGAGAAGTAACTGAGCAGTAATTTTAATATCGATTTGCTACTTTTCTTTATCGTATATTTTATTTTAAAGAGAATCCGACGAATTGAAGAGCTTAAAAGGCTATAGAGTAATTTCAACCCAAACTTATTAAATTTAAGCTATATGATTGCATATGGATTTTCTCTCGGAAATTGCGAATTATTCGGAATTAAAAGACTTTTTTAAAAGTAGGATATTGAATTATTACAAAATTACGACAAGATATTAATAATTTTTTTTTCGATGTAGAAAATATTTACGTTTTTGGAGCAGCATTCGCAGTTTTCGTGTTTATAATGACGATTACTGCAACGTTTGTTGCGATCAAAGTAGTCAATACGATAATTTTAAATCGACGATCGAAGATAAGGAAAATGATGCAATCAAATTTTAGGAAATATTTAAAAGATGTTGCAGCGCACAAAGTAAAATTTTTTCTTCAATGTTTGATGTGTTACGTTACGTTGATATTTATAAATTCAATTTCAGGCATAGAGACAGTGAAATATTACAGCTTTTTGAAAAAGATATTCTACACATCGTTAAGTTTCAAATGTTAAAAAATTAAATTTATCTCCGTTTACTACACTGTTGTATTTAAAATAAGTTTGGGGAGTTTATACACTGAATAAAATGGTTTAATATTACAAATACAGAAATTTTTATTTTACAAAATGTGCAATTGCAGGAATAGACACTTAACACTACCAAAAAAAGTGGATTGCAGTTATGTTCAATATTTTTCATTGACATTGACAAAATTTTAGGTCATTTAAACAATGCTCGTCATGTCACTGCTGTTTCTATTGAAACTCACGTTCTCGGAATATTCAATACGATTTCATGATGGTGGCTGCGAAAGTTGATTTTTCTGAAAATAGCGCATTTTGGATTGCAGTAAAACGTAACCACACATTGATATTTCTCTGTACTAATTTTAAACTTTTATTTTGCTGTTAATATTTCTTTTCTTGATGACAGAAAACATTGTAATAATAATAGTAGTATCAGTCGTAGTGATACTAACGTGTATTCTGATAGTATTTTGCATCATCAGAGCAATGCAATTGTGGTGGCTTCTAATTAGAAGTTTTTTAAAATTTCGATCAAATTTTAAGCAACTGGAGTCTCAGCAGAATAATTGCTGAAGGTAAATACTTGAAAAAATATTTACTATTATTATTACTGATGACAATTTCGTTTGATGGTAGATATTAACTTGATGTAAATACGACATCTGAAGTGAAGTATTCCTTACATCATTTTTCTATTCCTGAATCATACATTTAAATTTAATGTCTGTTTATAATTTATTGTAAAATTAAACTAATTTTTGGAAATATTAATAAAAATTAAATACTTTGCATAAATTTTCTTAAAAAGAAAATTTGTTAATGGAAATATTAGAGAAGATTTATGTGAATATTCTAAAATGTTTTGCTTGTCGGAAATATTACGACGTTATTTATTATTTAATTTCAGATACAGACACAGTGCAAAAAATTATTCAACAATTTATACTAAAGTTAAACTACCGTAGATAATAATTTTGCTGTCCTAATTACAGTAACTTATACAGTATTTTTAAAACATCGAGCAGATACGGGATTGGTTATTTCCCAGCAATTTTTTGTAAAGTGGCGAAAATGAGTTTTTATCGCCATAAAAGGACAGTGCTGCAACAGAATTTAACATTTGTCAGCAGCTGCGCACCTTGCAAAAAGTACTGCAACCGAAGTAGATTTTGGACGCTAAAGGTATTTTCGTGTACTCAATTTTTTAAAAAGAACAATTGTGTGAGTTTTGATCGTAATATTTATAAATTATGTTATTTTCTTATTTTCAGGCATTCATCGCTTAAAATGGCTTTCTATGAATATTTTCCGTATGATTTGGATATAATCAACCTTTTTTCTTTGGAACCATTAGATCCAGTTATCGGTTATGTGCAAGGTAAGTGATAATATTAACTTTTTATTCTGATTATTTAATGAAATTTTTGTCTGGTATTAGATAACTGGTTCATTATTTTAACGTTTTCGTTGCTGTTAACGGCGTGGGTCAAAATTCTTTCAAACATACTCGATTCGATTGCGTTGGGGATCAGAAACAATCAACAAATGGAAAGATACTTTCTCGAATTAGAAATACAGGTAAAATGTTACTTATTTTAATATGTTTTATTCCTTTTTATAACGTGTGTATTTTTATTTCAGCGGGAAGCTAAGATCAATGAAGCACTAAGTCTACGCAAAAATATTTTGCCTAAGCGTTACGTTAAACAGCAAAAATCGAGACAGTTACGGTAATTACCGAATATTGCTTGTATTTTGTTTATTACGGTGGTTAACGATTTTTAACGTCGTTACCAAAAATTATTTTTTTTTACTCCGCATCAATTTTATTACTCAACATTCGAGTTTGGACATTACACAAAAATTCTGTAATTGGAATTTATTAAAAATAATAATAATCGAATTCCACCGTTTACCTGTTTTTATGTGATGCTCGGTATTTGTACCAGTTTGGATGAAATTTGTCAAGACCTACAACGTTGGCCAACTGATATGCTTTAAAACATCATCTGGTCGATGCAGAAGGAGATCGTTATTTATCTCTATTGGTCAGTTAGCCATTTCAAAATTATTGCTACAGTGTACCAAGTTACTAAAGCCTATTACATTATTGTAAAACGTAATCACCAAATTGCTCGAGTTTGCTAAGTTATTGCTAAATGTACTTACCAAATATCTCATTACTTAAAGTGCTAACTTAATCGATAAATTGCTCAATTTCTCTATATACCGGTAATTGTTTTACAATTTAACTCGAGTAATCTCTGGTGATCACGTAGTTAACTAGATTGAGAAATCTCATTAAATAATTGCAATTTCAATTACGGCTGTGTTGAAATTGAAGGAAAAGAAATACTATTTTTTTGCAAATAGCTCTGAGCAGGAGAAAAAAAGGTCGTAACACCAGATCTCCTCATTACCACTTAATTTGCGGGTGAGCAGTGTATTTTAGTATTGACTATTATAAAACATCAGTAAATGCAGGGCACGTAGGGCAACTACCACAGGCATTTTCTGACAAACGAAATCTTTAGCTTTTGGGGCGGCAAGACTGATGTTGAACTGTATACCTCAAGCGGCAGTTTTAGTCATGCCGGCCCCGTCCAAAAATTTTGTTTGCAGTCAGCTATATCACATAGCACCAGGTCTATCTATTAATTGCTTTTCACGAACGTATTCTGCATGCTATTTGTGTTTACATTCAGTTAGTGTACTCGGGCTGAATTAATTACATTGTATTGCGCAGATGTTGATGTAGTTTCACTTTGATACTTGAGGCTAATGATTTTATTTAATTCTAATGACGAGATATTCTGTCCGTTTGACAAATTTACATGCTTATTTTTTGTGTTAACATTTTGAAATCAAAGTCAAGCAATTGATATATACGTTCGCTTTATGTATTTTTTGAATAATACTGAATATTTTCAAATTAGGTCAAGAAACGATGAAACGAGCTGTAAGACGCAACGTTCGTCTTTTCATTGAAAATTGCAATAACTATTTAACCGGGTATCCAGAATTAGATTATTTCATTTCAACCAGCCATTCAACACTACAAATTACATTTTGGACCTTTTTGGTTATATTAATTTCTTGTATTTGCTGTTATCAAGTGCAAGACAGAATTCAGTGGTACTTTACGTACCCTATATCTGTAGAAATTAGTATTGACAAAAATTCTTTAATTGACAAGATGGATATACAATTTTGTCACTGGGGTGATTACATAAATGGCAAGCTAATATCAGTAGAACGTAACTAGTTTAGATTACTAATAGAAAAATGTGCAATCACTCAGAAATTGCTTCGTGGAAGTTTAATTATACCATGAATAAAGAACAACTAATATTCCAGCCAAATAGACACCAGTCAGCTGTCCTTGATGTGGAAATTTTTTCCCAACACAATGGTAGTAAGGTATGTTATATTACAAATAAATTGGGGCTACTTTTTCTACTTTAAAGTAGTAACGAATATTATTGTTATACTTTTAAATTTATTAGTACTCCGTTTTGAAGGACTTTACTTTAAGAAATGAAATATCATACTTAGGAATTTGTTCAACAATCGACATCAGTAAATGGAGGTTACCTCTTTCATTCGAATATACATTTACTTTTTTGTTATATTTAAAATAGGAAAACATATTGCAAATGAAATATTCATCTCCATAAACTATGGTACTACGGTGTGTATTAAAATGTATTGCAATAACACCTATTTTATTCCGTTAACACGTTATGAAGGAAATAATTAGGCAATATTCAAAGTACTCTGAAATACTGCTATCTTTTATTTTAGGCATTTGTTAATGAAAAAACACAGGATCAATTTTATCTGCCGCCTCCGTTGGTGAATGGTCGTAAGTGGCTATTACAATTGCGTCGTGTATGTATTACGGAGTAACAATAATTTAGCTAAATTAGCGCAGACAATTTTACATTAATCAATTCAAAGTTACTAATATTAATTTTTAGTACCAGAGTTACAATTCCCCACGACGACCATGTGTGCATTGGAAAGAGTTTGCGAAATGTTTGGACAATTACATTCTACGTACAGTCACCAAATTCAGTTCTTGCAGGTGTGTAAGCAAAATACTAAAAATTTAATTGACAAAGTCAAATTTTTTTTCGGCTTTTAATGTTTTGGTTATTGTAGGATATTTACATTTCCGAACAACATCAATCTACCGCCTTGTAATAAATTCATGATGGAAACATTAATTGTGATAATGTCTTATGTATCAGGGATCCCACTTAACGAATGTGGTTGTACGAAATCATGCAACAGAATTAACGTAGTATTTGCTGCAGCAGAAAGTGCAGGTGCATCAAATAATTTAATGGTAAATGTGAAAGCGAATGACATTGCGATATACTTGAAGGAAAAAATTGCGTATGATAAAATCAATTTAGCAACCGACATTGGTGGGTGCGTTGGTTTGTTTTTAAGTTTAACGATTTTATCGCTTTTCGACATGATATTTACCACTTCATTATCAGTTAAGAAGAAATTACGCGAGCAAAAATTGAAAGACAAAATGCTCTTTTCAAAAATTTCCTCAATGTTTAAAATGTGTCAAATTAAGAGACGTCAACAACTGTTCCAACAATCAAACATGCGCAAATTTACGAAATTTTTGCGCATTTCAAGGAATATTATTTGGTTATTATGCGGGGTTCTATCGGTCTTTATGATTCAGGATAGAATAAAATATTTCTTTTCAATGCCAATCGCTACTATCGTCGAATTAAATGCTCCATTGTTGATTCGATTTCCTTCAGTCACTGTTTGTGGTCCGAACAAGAAATTGCATGATGTGAAACGATTATTTTCGCTGAAGAAACAATTTATCAATGAGTGTGCGGTGGATGCTTTAGATTTACTTGATTATGGCAATAATCGATCCACCGAAGTCGGAAATACTTGGAAGGAAATGGAAGTTACTGCTCCAACTCCTTACATGTTTCCCAACTCCCAACATCAGGCGCTGCACGTGAGTGTTCTAGTATATATGATTAATAAACTGTAATAGAATTCAATTATATTTTAGATAAGTACAAGCACGGTTTTTACTCACCGTGGTCCGTGCCATCACTTCAAGTTTAGTAAGTAGTATGCTGAGCTCACTGCATTATTCATAACTAGCATGCGACCATAGCTCGTAGCACAAATTTGGTCTCTCTCACAGAAAATGAAACTACTGTAGGCAATGCTTTTTACCAATTTATTTATCATTCCCCACATACTCCTGCAAGTTACGACGAGTGCAACAACGCAACGTACCCGGTACAACACATCCAGCGAATTTACAAAATTGCAATGTATATTTTGTTACTTTTTTTACTAAACGGATAGATTTACGTTGGTGATATTGATTCTGAGGCGTACGTAATGAATGAGATATTTGCTCTGAACTCAACGGAACTGATTATCAATTACCGATATCAAGAGGTAAAAAATTTTCCAATTTTTATTTCATTTCAAAACGTGTTCCGAACACTAAAAATCCAATAAAAATTTAATAAGATTACTCGTGTAAATACCCAGTCACGACCGTGTCTGGAAGCCAATGTTTTTGCGCAATGTAAAAGCGAATGTTTAGCTAAACAGATGCAAAATGAAGATCTGTGCAAGTATAAAACATTAATGATTTCTCACAATTGGTATAAATTTTACGACTAAGTTCTTTCAGATTACCATTTATGTCCCTTGGCAAAATCACTAAAAAATGCAATTCATCTTTTGCTGCCAAAAAAAGTCGTGGTCTTTTTCTTGGGATATTATCTCGAATTTCAAACGGTGGGATTTGTCATTGCAACCAAATCTGCACGGAGAAAATATATTTAATATCAATAACAACATCATCAAATCACTGGTCCCTGGTACAAACTATGACGACCAACATCATTGAATTAATTACTGAGATCAAGAAGTACACTGTCATTTCCCTACTATGCGACGTTGGCAACAGTATTGGTGTTGCTTTGGGAATTTCACTTTTGACTTTGTTGCAATTAATGCACCAAATTTTAAATTAGATTTTATCATCAAATGTCACCAAGTTAACAGAAATTTAATTAAAATCAAGTGCAAATGTATACTTTTTTCACATAACAGATGTAATCCACTCACTATCCTCTTTTTTTAATGCAATTTCATGCACTTTTTCTATATTGAAGTAAGGTACTTGTATACTGTAATCAGCATACTATAAGCGTAATGTGTCATGTATTAAGTAAGTATATATTTGCTAGTAGATTTTAATTTTGGTGTAAAATTAAAGGTTTCACTGAATTATTACCGAATTTTAAACTAGGAGAATCACAGGAGAATATTGTGTGAAGACCAAGGTAATTATTTAACTTTAAAAAATTAGCAATTTTAATGTTTTTTAGTATTAATGTTGGTTTCAATTGGTGAAAGATTAATTTGATCTTGTCAAGTCATAAGGATATTAGCATATTTCATGTGTTGTAATTTGTTACCATTTGTCTTTTCGTATATCAAATGTGTAAAACGATGTTGGTTGATAATTTAATTATGAAATAAAATGTTTATAATTTATTCAGATGGAAGACTTGTATCAGAAATGATTCCACCAGTTTATTTTTCCCCCCAAAAACTAATATATAGATTTTATTCTACGTCTAAAAATTTCACTTTGTGTATAGAATACTCGTTTAATTTCCAAAATTTTGCATTTTTCCTTTTATTTTATTTCTTCTTCTACCATGCACTAGCATGCACTTATTTTATTTCGCAATGTAAACAACCGTACAAGAGCGACACCTAACGGCAAACTCTAAATTCTTTACTATTTTATCGCAGTAAAAGTCTGTTAGAAAAAATAGACATAAAACATTACATTAAATAAAATAAAATACATGGTTATTTTACAAGTCTCTGCGCGTAATTTAAAAAATATAGCAAAAATAGCTCCGCATTCCGAGAAATCGACATTCGAAACCTAACAACTTTTGCGCCATTTTGGTACATAAACATTAAGTAATTATGTAATAAACGACAATTATTTGAAAATAACTCTTATTTCACGCGTAAGATAAAACAAATTTACTCTTAAATTTTAAATCCACTCCATAGAATCAAGCTAGATCTGCACTTTCCAGATAATCAATCCTGGATACTCGAAGAAAATGGCTGGTTTTGACGAGAACGGTAAAGATATTATATTCTTGTAAAATAGTACGAACATTAGAGTAAATATTCTTCACAAATACAACTTATAGATGCGACGGACAAATTAATTCTCGGAGAAAGAATAACGCCGTCGGGACAAAACGAATTTTGGTTCACGGGCAATAAATTCACCTTAACATCCTACACCATGCTCAAAAACATCTGCGGAATGTTAAATCTACAAATCCCATCGATAATCTACGTCGGGATCAACGAATCCGGCATCGTGGTTGGAGTCGAATTAACGCAAAAAGATAGAGACGACGTTCGGATTATCTGGGATAATCACATCACCCCTCGTTTTGTACCTCATTTAATTCACAGTAACATCGAGATTAGTTTTATTAGTTTGTTTAAAAGAGAAGAAAATGAAGAGTTAATGCGTGTTAATGATAAATATGTCATCAAATTGCGTTTACAACCTTTGGAAAATTTGTTGTACACATTACGGAATGGAGATTGTTATATTTGGAGAAGAGATGCGCCTTATCTTATGACGCAAAAAGATGTTAGAGATTTGGCTTTGGTGAGAGAGATGGAATTATTTGCATCGCAGATTGAAAATTTGTTGATTGAGGTCAAGAATGTAAAAGAGTTAAAATGTGAACAAGCATGATTTTTGTTCTTTTAAATGTGTATTAATTTATGTTTTTAGAATTTTTATTTATGCAAGTCGATAATTCCAAAATGTTGTAGAATTTAAAATATTACTTTTATGTTTATTGTTTTGATTACATTGGAGAATGTCAAGCTGCAGCGTATTGAGACTGCTTTTAAAACTGCAATGCAGTTGTGATGTTTTTGTACGAAACGTTTAACAGTAAAATGTTTCTTAGTAGCTCGGTAAGTAATAAAGCAATAACAAGCAAAAATTTCGAGATTTTATGAATTCAATTCAAACTACCGCTAAATTAACAAATACAAGTTGCTACAGTGTTACTGAATATTTGAAATGATTTTGAAAAAAATTAATTATTTATTTAAAATTGCAATTTAAATTTTTGTTAAATTTGATGTTTATTAAGATAACATGAAAAATTACCGCAGCAAACAAAGTATACACAACACAAAATTCGATGATCAAATGCTGAGTCAGAATATTTCTTGCAACGTTTTGAAAAGCTTGCATTATTAGTGGAAGTTTATTCATCACAGGGAATGTGTTTATTCCCGACCACACCCGTATAAAATCAAGCGTGTCTGTTGAGAGATGATAACTGCTATATAAAAAACATGTAACATTTCACTGCTCTGAAGATCTTTTGGGTGAGTAGGATACGTCTATATTTAAATAGAATGCAGTATCGTCTAATTTAACTTTATTTTTTGCAGTAGATTACAAAAATGTCAATCACAAAAATCCCGTGCTTTGTCTTTATCTTTTACTACCTGTGTACGTGCGTGAGGAGCTTGCCTGAAGAATTTAACGAGCGCGGATCCACTAACCATGACCACTCTGGTAAATACTAACGCAAATAGCCTAGGCTAATTCAAAAGTTTTTCGTTATCAATTCTGACCTAAAACAAAAGTTAAACTGAAGTATAATTTTTAACCACGGTAGTTGAATTTTCAGAACCAAAATAAACCAACTTTTGAATTAATCTAGGAAATATATTTAGTCATTTTAGTGAATAAAACTGACTGGGAATATCTGAATAGATGACTTGACACTCTTCAATTTTTTATTTCGACCTTTACCTACATTGAGTCCTGACGAAGATCTACAAGAATTTCGGGACTCTAATTCACCAGCTTGTCCTGGCATAGCTAGAGGAACTGAACTACCGTACGGAATTTGTACAGCACGATGTACAAGCATGGATGATTGTCCTGGAGGGCAGTGTTGCCCAAGTCGATGTTTTGGCGCCAGCGAAATTATACTGAACTGCGTTGCTTTTAAAACTTATTCTAAGTTAGTGGGAAAATAGACATCGGAGCCAAGAATCCTTAAGTATGATTACAGTAGTTATTCAAAGTATTACAACTATTCTGTACTCGTACTTGTTTTCTTTAGAATAGTCAATTTTGTCTTGTTATTTTCTGTACCAGTATTTTTGCAAAATAGTCAAATTAAACGAAATGGTAGTCAATTGGCAAAATGGGCTTGCAGATCGAAGCAGCAGCAACATCTACATGTTCAAAAATTTATTGAACGTAGAAATTATTACAACGGTTAAGTATATTTTAGCAAAAGTCGTACGGTAATTAAAAAAGAAAAAGTTTGAGCAAAAAATTACGGTTAGCGGAAAGGATTTATTAAATCAAAATTAATTAATATTTCGATGTCTACAGAAGACCTAAAAATATTTTTGACTAATTATTATCGATTAATTTGTTTTTGTTTGATTTTTCTGACATCATCTTTATTTTCGAATGAAACGCAAAAATTTCGAAAATTTGTTAATTGGCCTCAGAGCTGAATAAATACTGCAGTGGGAATTTGTACGTTATTCAAATATACACTAGGAGGAGGAAATTTGGTTCGGCATTTAATTTTAATTTCAAGTTTCAACGATCGGCCGTGACCGAGAGTCCGTGACGTCAAATAATAATGATGACGTAGCAACAACTAACTAGGCTTAGTTAAACATTACAAGAATAATTTGAAAAAAATTGGAATTTTAAAAAATATTTTGTAATATTTTCCATTTATCAAATTATTACCAAAAAAAACTCCTAAATATTTCTACCAATAAATAGCAAATTTTATCGAAACTGCGGGGTAGCTGCGCACGTCACCGAGCACAATAACAACAACCATAGGGTGCGTGTTTGAGAAACTTAAATCTTCCATTCATCTTCGCATTATTTTTACGCTTATCTTTCTGTGTAAATCACTCAACGAATGATAAAAGGTTAAGATTAGCACGAATCTTAAGAAATTGAATACAGTACAATTTAAAATAAGAAAATAGTCGACATCAATAACTGTTGATTAGAAATGTCACAGTATAATCGTCTATTTTCAGTTTTGAATTTGTTATGGTATTTCATTTGAGTATACTGTATTGATCGTTAAGTACATGCTGGAAGCGATTTATTATATTTAGAATCAAAGCAATGTTGATTTAAGAAAGGCAAATGTTATTTTGATACGAACCGTTGCGTAAGCCTAGTTACATTTGCTTTTTGTAAAATTTAGCAAGTGGCTGTTATTCTATTCTAAATGTCGTCGCAAATATTGTTTATATTCTGCTGAGTTAACTAATATTATGCACCACACAATGTGTACTTTTGTTTGGTTTGCGGAAATTTGCATAAAAAACTAAAACTTATGCTTACTATTTTTAAAATGCAAAATCTCCAATTTCTTAGTCTTATTTACAAAAATAATTCCGTAGAATTATATGGTGTACTGTAACTATAATATTATTTAAAAATCCATTCAAAATATTGACAATTTCTTAAAATCTCAGTATAATTTTAAGTAATTGATGATATTTTGAATGTTACAACTATTTATAAATAATTAAGTGTTTGAAAAATTTTATAATGGTCGTTAAAGAATCATTGCGAAGGATTGAAAATATTGTAAATTTCCAAATTCAGTTATGGAAATTTGTAATTAAATCATCAACTTCGCGACATTGTATTTACATAAATTTATTTATTGCTCTTAAAAAGGAAATTTCTAAAATTATTTTATGAACGAAATTTTGCTATTCGTCACATGTTTTTTATTTCTGTGGTCAACTAACTTCGACTTAAAATAAGTTTAAGAGCTTAAGATGAATTTTACAAAATAAACACTGTATAAATAAATATACACTTTTTAATTTGTAAAATCATTTTATATCTCAAGAAATGCTTTAAATTAATCCAAACTTGTTGGATTTTTTGTGCGATGATAATTTTTAGTATTAAATTTAACTATTTATTATCATTCAACTGTCAAAACTGACAAACTGTCAAAAATTTCATTTTATGTTATCTAAAAAATTAACTACACATGAATTCAATTTGTAAATTAAATCTTGAGTTTTTCTTCCGAGGAAAAAAAACTTTAGATTTTTCAAAAGAGTCGACATTAATCGATATTGAGGATGAAAAACATTAATTCACTGGTAATAAATGATCAAAAAATCGATCATGTTAATTTACTATTAATTCATAAAAATATTCACTGCTAAATTTTTATCTTTCTAGGATGATGAGCCATTTTAAAAAACGGATGAGATCAGCTTATATGGAGCCTCCACCGAACGTGGATCAAGAATTACCCGAAGGCGAACATCAAATTTTATCTCTATGTCGAAAAGTTGTCGACGAAAACACGTTGAATTCGTCGTCGTATCAATGTATAGTGTTAGAAATTTATCGTTTATGCGGGGATGCGTTAGAATCTGTCGATACGAAGAACTCGATTGTCGAGGTGAATTTAGACAACGTCGAATCTCAGGTGATGATCGATTTGACGGAATCTGATGAAGACGAAGTCGAAGATGTAAAACCTCAGGTAATTGATGTCGCATCTCGTTCGCAAGAAACCGAAAATGTATCAAAATTAAATTACCAAGGTTTTGAGTTTTCGAGTTTCGGAGAAAGAGAAAGTTGTGTCGACGTCATCGACGAATGTGATAATCGGATCGACATCGTCGTTAAGGAAGAGAAGTTGATTGGATTAGAAATAGAAAATTTGGTAAATAAAAAGAAAGATGTTGATTTGATGCCGAAAGTTCAGTCACCGTTAATTTGTGTCGAAAAGTCGAACTCTCCGTCGAGCGAAACCGAGAAATTTGTCGACGTTAATCCAGATGAAAAATCCGAGGTTGAAAATTTGAAAAATGAAGATGATGAGAAGAAAAGCGAAAAGGAATGTCCGACATCTTCGTCGACAGTTGGTAGTCGGAATTTTAATAATCCGGTTTGTACTAATCCCGAAAATAAACCAGACGACGATTTCACTCAAGACGTGTCGTGTTCTTGGTCAGAAGTCGACAAGGTTCAATTTGATTCTTTACTTTTACACGATGTCGACGACGCAAAACTGGAAAAATTCCGAAATTTGTCGACAGATTCCGAAATCCTTCATACTTCGCTAAACTCGACACCTAACACGCTCGCCGACATAACTTCGATCAGCGATGACTGCATTTCGATTTTCGCCGACGAAGACGAAATTGGCGACCTTTTTCAAGCTGTCGAGTTCGACGGTGAAGAACTTGTGTCGGCAAAGAAAAAACAAAACTGTGGCATAGTGACTAATGATTCGACAACAACATCGATTGATAGCGACGGATTTGTCGAGAATGTCGACAACAACAATTCGAAAAAGCTGGAAACCAATGGCAACAAACGTCGACGGATGAGATTAAACGAGAAAAACGAGTGCGAAATTGATCAAACTTTTAATTTAACTTTAACCCCGAAGAAATTTTGGAGTAGAAGATTAAGTTCGTCGAGTGACGAAGAGATTAAGAAATATGGAAAACGACGTCGAATGTCGACTGAAAATGGAAATAAACAAAGTCGACGTTTAGCTGATGAATTCGATACTCAGATCGAAGTCGAGGAAAGTGATTTGATTAAGAAATCTGAAGGAAAATGTTGGGAGATTAGCGACGATAATCTGGATGATGTCGAGTTGGGAAAGAAATTCGAAAAATTGAAAAGGGTTAAAAGTTGGGGATTTGATTTTCAGAAAAAAATGTCGGGGAGTAGCGAGGACGACGGATTAGAGGGATTAACGAGCGTGTAACAGATTTAGGTTGTTTTTAGATTTCGAAAAAGTCGAAATTCTTATTTTTTTTATTTTAGTTTATTTTATTTTGTATTCTCATAAATTTGAGGGAAAAAAGTTTTTTTTTCCGATTGGTGATTTATTTTTTTAATTTCAGATGATTTTTCGAATTAATTTTAAAAAAATGAGTAAATGAAAATAATTTGTGATTTAAAGAAATGAAATCGGAATATTGAATAAGTGTAATAAAATCGTGATTGTAATTAAAAATAAAATAATTTTTTTTTGATTTGTTTGAGATTGTATTTTTATTTTTATTATTCTTTATCATCTCAAAAATTTTATATTATTTTAAACAACAAAATTAATTCTAGTTAGTTTTAGAATTTTCTCACTAGGTGGAGATTGGTATAAAAATCTCGATCTCAAAAGCTGATTAAAATAAGATTTATTTTTATTTTATTTTTTTATAGATTTAAGTAATTTTTATTCGCTATAAAGTTTACTAAAATAAAATACGTGAAATTTCGAACAAATTTCAGATTTTGCTATTTTTGCTATTTTTTGCGTCACTGTGGTTGACGTGACGTCACGATGCATAACAACGACCAGTAATGACGGCCGTCTTTCAAGCATCTTGAAAGCACTTTTAGCAGTTTTGTGCGGTTTCCCGAGCAGTGTCAAGTAACAACGTTTGACTACACATCAAAACTAAAGCAGTTAAGTTTTGATTTCGTTTT